>JPKZ01001757.1:289782-308664 GCA_000803305.1 Toxocara canis
GCAGGGAAAGAGGCAAAGAGAGAGGAGGTGAGGTTGAGCTTGCGCGCGCAGATTTTTGCGACGTCTCCACTTCATGCAGAACTCCGAATGGGGGTGGGAGTGACTGTATTGGGAGGGAGCACCGATGACTGTATGCTTGCGAATTTCACCCTGCGTCCGTTTTTTAGGCAATGGATCTTATGACCAGCGCAAAGAATCCGGATCAATTGCTGGTCACAGTACGCGATAGGTGAGATTTCCAAAGCAATTGTTTTCACCACTTCTCCATTTGTATATGCCCTATATTGAACTCTTCGAACCGATCTCTGAATCAGGATCGCTGTGCCAGAATTGGTCAAACCAGTGCTGAGGGTTGGGTTCAGATGAAATCAACTTACTATATCTGTCCTCGTTTGTTTTTTTTAAGTTAAATGTATGAAGGGCTTCTCAATAACTGTCCGCAGTTATATTATCTGTCTTTGAAGATTGATTTTGGCAATACTCACCAGTTATATGTTCGCTTCAAAAGGGGTCTGAGCTATGGCCTAATAGGGCTCATAAGAGTTATCAATGAACGAGCAAAAATAACGAAATGAGCTTGCTTTATCTATAATATTCCGCCCATATAATAGTAAGCTCGCTAAAAACTCCTGTATATTTTGGAACTTCAGAACTGATAGCCAAATTTCTAGTCGAGTTGTGCTAAAAAAAACGGAAAATTACTGAACTGGCGATCTCCGAATCGATGCAAGGACGGTTTCTTCACATATGAGGTCCTCCTGTAAACGAGAAAAGCAAAGGAAAGCGGCAGGCACAGATCAAGCAAACAATGAGCGGTGCTGTTTTAAAACACAATCAGTTAGCCAACCTATAGATGCAGGTGATAACTGGTGAGGGTTGAGCTCAGAATCTTACGGTACTAAGAGTGCCGCTGACCAAATGTGTATAATTATTTTCAAAACACAGGCCATTCGAACGAACCATAACGCTTCACAAGGACAGTAATGGCAACCTCGGTTTCACCCATAAGGAGAATCTCATAACTGCGATCGTAAAAGATTCAAGTGCCAGTCGGAACGGTCTTCTAACTAATCATCGTATACTTGAAATTGATGGCCGAAATGTAATGGCTTTTAAGGTAAGCAACAGCAACTTCCAGTATCATCAACGCTGACGTTTTTGTCCACTAGTCAGTGAGGTAAAACTGCAGCGTAAGGTTCACTGAAATTTCTTCAAATTCCCTCAAGAGTAAGTTCATCGGTAGGCAATTTGCTCTTGCATAAAGTGAAATACTTGGAGCACAGATTGGACAATTTGAGCTTGCTAGTGAATAGACTGAAATTCAAAGCTGTCATGCCGGTTCTCATGTCCTCGGCGCAAAGCGTACTGTTCAAGCTAAAGCTTTGGCGAGGAGCAGAGTGGAGGCCTTATGTATCGTTAAGACCACAGTCTATTCGCTATCATGGTGACCGCACTCACACTGATAATGGCTGTCGAAGAGACTTAAGCGGTTGGACGAAAGAACTCTGCCATGGAATTATTCTTGGACACTTTGTAGGTTAAAAAAAAGAACCCATTTGGTCGGTTATGCAAATTTCTAGAACTTCGAAGATTATAATTCCAAATGCTCACGGTTTGAAATGTGTAAGCATCAGAGTTTACCAGTGACCCATCTCCTCCAACATTTTGATTCGTTTCAACGACCACGACTGCAAAATCTATTCTTTTTTCTTAATTTGTCAATGCTAATTGTCGCAGACATAAGAACGGATAAAATTTCGCTTTCTAGGAACTGCACTGCACAATGTTTTGCTACGTGATTGAATTTCCTCTGTATAGAACAGCACAATTCGTATTGCCATTATAAGGTCTCAAGGGATTGCAAGAGCGGATATGCATTAAGGAATGTTTTCTGTTGCAGAACAAGGAAGTAAAGGCTTGCTTGATCGAAGCACCACAAACAGTGACGCTGACGATTATGCCGACTGAACTGTACGATGAATTAATAAAAAAGTACGAGACTTTTGAATATTTTGGCGCAAAATCGTGAACAAGTATTAAGATCATGTGCGCAATTTATGGCTCACATTGGTTCGATACGGGAAAGAAAGGAGGGGAGGAAATTGTAATGCTCGACCTGTTTTGAACGTTCTCATCTCATCGTTTTATTTTTGCAAGGAACAGCCTTTCCTACTTGAAGATGATGTCTTCATCTCGAAGCAAGTGGGAAAGTGCATCAATGGGTTGCCACCAAATGCACTTTGACAACCGCACACATAAGGCGAATCGATCGCATAAAATGGTTAACAGAAATGACGCATATAAGATCTGACTACAATTTTCGTGAAAATTCTAACTTAAAAATCGTTTTTCTATGATGCGCCAAAGTGGGAAATGTGGTCGGCTCAAATGCAAAGCGTATCCAAATTGGTTGGTGCGCTAAAATACCAAAAGGTCCCACCTTTCCACCCCCCGCTCCCCTCCATGTTTCACAATGATGACAATTATTTGATGAGACTGCGCAGTGATAGGCGATGAGAACAATTTATTTTTCCTTTGAGACATTCACCTCAAAAAGAAAAAACGCCGATTTTTTTCCAGGATGGATTGGTCATTAATGAAGAAACAAGACCATACTGTTCCAGAAATACCGTCAATGTGAAAAAGCGCGAAACCGACTGAAGTGATCACTTCACGTTCATTCAAGTTTAATAATAATATGTAATTGTGTGATTAATGCAAATTTCACTTGCTTACTGTAAAAAAAGAAAAAAGAGCATTTCATCACTGAGCTGCATTATACCGTTGATGTCCTAAAGTAGGTGAAGCAGTGGGAAGTACTTATGCAGTTTTGCCCGAAAGTCACAAAATCGAGTAAAGAGTGCACAGTTTAGAAAGTGATCTGAGCGTAGGTGTTTGTATTACAGTGCCTTATGTTGTAGATCATGATTCGATAAGTGGAGCTAGAGCGAGAGCGTAACCGGCCTTCCGCCAAGCTTTTACAGAACTCATTCGTTAAAGTGATTACACGGACGACCTCGAAAAGCTGTAATACAGCTAGTTACTATTGGCGGACCCAGTAATTTAACACTTCAGGAAGTTTAGTTTTAAGATTTATAGATCAGAAACCATGACCTGCCCTCACTCTTCACGTCATCTTATCTTTGAATGTAGTGCTGCAAATATGCTAGGTGGTGCGCCTAATTCAGTGGGCAAAATTGCTTTCTTGATAATTCTACGGGTTAAAGTCTAAAATGAGCGAATCGTAAGCCAACAGAAACGGCTTTTTTTGCCCAATTTGCTCTACTGTCTCTAGCAGCATCAGTAAGACTGAATCGCTTTTTGGACTCTGCTGTCCTCAGTTGATAAGCCGATCCGTGAAGTGCTACATCCCTCCAGGGCATGAGCGATTAGTAGTATTTTTTGGGGAAAGTACATGGGAAATTGGGTGCCGTATGTTCGATGTTCTTTTTTTTTCTGTAAGAAATAACGACCATTCATAGCACTAAAAAGTTGCGCTGATGAGAAGTTCGTAAAAATAGGCGACGGAATTTCTTCAGACTAAATCGCATGTCTTAATAGGTCTATGCGGAAATTTCGAGTGATGAGTTCAGACGGAGAGGTGCAAATCATTGAAATTATTCTTTGCAAAAGCAAATACCGATTAGCGGATAATGTGATAGGGCAGTTGACTATATAGCCGCCTGTACATTTTATTTGATCGAAAAAGAGCTGCTGTAAATTGATAAGTTTGAAGTCAATTTGCACTATATTAATTAATGCCTTGCCGATAGCGAGTTCAAAGCACAGCTGTTCATATGTTTGTTGTTCAAAGTTTCTTTTCATTCATTGAGCATAAATTTTACGTGTGAACGTCAATGAATTCGGTCTTTTCGATAAGTTTCGCACAATTCCAAACATCAAAACATTCATATTGATGACGAAAGAAAAAGAAATATGCTGTTAAATGAGTAATCGCACTGACTCACTGTAAGCCATTCATAAAACGTGCGTCGCGCATCCATATTTCACGTACCCGATCCGGTTGTTCGTCTTATTGCTCTACAAAAAATTCGCCTTCGCGCAATCTAATTATTATCAATTGGAATTCATGTAACGCATTCGGGTTTTCAGCATTTTAAACTATCCCTATATCATAGGAAAGTGGCGGCCTAAACTCAGTAGTTTTTTAATTGATATGGCGAATTGGTTGCCTGTGGCAGAGATTTTATTAACCAAATTTCATAAGCGCAGCTTTAGTGGTTCTGGATTGCAACTAATGGACGTCTGGGGAGACATATAAACGGACAGAGAAAAGTTTACGATATTGCACTTCGCAAGCACAAATATTGTCGAGGGCAAAAAAGGTCGCAAAATATGTGAAAAGAATGTGCGATGTACTGTTGGACGAGCGAGTACACAAGAAAAGGAGGGAAGACGGCGAATGAGACTCGGTAAATGTTTGATAAAACATTCCAAATCATGCCACATTCACTGTCTTTTTTTTGCGGCTTCTTTTTTAAGGTGGCAGTTCCTCCATATTAAAAAAAAAGACATAGTTCCACAACAAAACAAAAAAAAGAAGAACTGCTGAAATTGGCAATGCGATAGATAAGGGAACCTTTATCAAAGTGTTATTGACGCGCGCCTGAGTCGAATAGAAATGAGGACGTTCATGAGTTTTGTTGACGGAGAATAATTACGGTTGACATGAATGCACAGTAATTCCTATTGGTTTGTGCTGGATATAGCTTTATCTGTATAACACATTTCCATGTAAAGATCAACATTTGCTGTTAAATTGAGCGCGACACTTTTCGACGTGGAAATATTTCAAGCTATGCCAGCCAGCATTCAATGCCACGGTGAGCTTTGCATGAAGCAGAAACATGATCGACGAACGTTTGCGCATAAAAATGATCTCATTGATCGAATGAACGAAAGCCAACGGTGATTGGAATTATCCGTAACACTGGATGATTGGTGGCGGGAGCTATTCTAATTAGCTGCCGTTAGTTCAACAATAAAATCATCATATTTGATTGAACGAACGCACTGGAGCTCATCATAGAAGGAAACAGCTGTCGTAATTCGATGCAGTATCCATTTCTTTTTTCAGAGGTTACGAGGATACGGAGGTAAGATGAGAAGTATGAAGTGCTAATTTTCTTTCAAACGCTGTAATCCTTTTGGAGCGAACATAGTCAGGCGGTAATACTACGATGACGTTATTAAGGAGTGGAAGCGCGGAGAATGTATCATGATGCTATGCAGCATATTATGTTTGAAGTCGGGAAGAACGCAAATCCGCTGTTAAAAAATGAACCCCGCTTATTTGGCCTAAACGACTGTCGCAAGAATGACGAGTTTCTTACTTTTGTGGGCTTTTCTAAAAGAATGGAATTTTGGGTTGCTTCATCCAGTGATTTACTCTACTGTTCATCGTCAACGCCTACATGATAGTGGTACGACATTTGGAGTTGCCATTCACTAATTGCATTGGATCGATCATCTCATTTCATCAGCTGCTCTTTCCTAATTTCTCTCTGAAGCGATTATTTTATAAATTTCATGATTTCATGGCTAAAATAACAATAATAAACCCCTGAGTTGCTCTAAATCTTCTATCATAGCTGGTTCATCCATGTACTGCAGAGTGAAACGATTTTAAAAGCAATACCGGCCTTTTTCATGGGAGCTAATAGTCTGCTCTTCGCAAATCGAGGTTTTGAAGCAAGCATCTCTGCTTCCTTCCCTCCAAGCTCAACCTAGTTTCATCAGCGGCCTATGAAACTCGGCTCTGAAGGTACCTGCCCAGCAAATCGCCCGTCGTCGATATGGCCACGTTATCCTTAAATACGGCAGTCACTTTGTCATGGCCGTTGCCCATCTTCGAGCGGTAAAACGATGAGGCGAGAAGCGTGCTAAGCTTGTTACCTAAACATGATTTTTGCCAATGCTCATTTATATAATCAAGAATTTTCTCTGAAGCTGGAAACGGCGATTGTCACTATTCAAGTCTCAGTCATAAAAGAAAAGCTCGCCGTTGATAGAAGTGGCTTATACTGGTAGGGAATGCATCAATGTAAACCAGCCATTAACTATTACAGGTGTTTGACCGGCCGTCATCATAATTTTGTTATGCTCATCATTACAAATGCGCTGGCAAATTTGTGTTTCCTTGAGATGTTTAGTCGTTATCTTGCAGAGTCATGCAAAAGCTTTAGTGTTCATCGTACTGACAAATCTATGAATAAACATATGAAAATCTTGTTTGGAAGTCGAACGGAAATGTGCAAATCAAATTTGGTCAATCCTATACTGCGAGTGTTATGTTAACAATCAGATTACGACTTGACATTTTGCTGCGGTATTCACTCAGGTGACTAAAAGGCAACTAACACTTTTAAACGCTACAGGCCTTTAGAATAAATTTGATTCTGCAAATGCTGTTTGCATGAGCAAGTCAGCGAATCAGGTCGAGTGCATACAACATTGCTGTAGTGAGTATTTCTAAAAAGCTTTACATGATTAAGAAATTTAGCAACAAAAACAGAATCTTTTGATGTGCTTTCTGCGATCGCAAAATTAAACTGGGATAGATTCCTGTTTATATCACTATATGAATATGAAGAAGTGTTTTTTTTTTGTCCGATAATTTCAGATGGTGAATAAGCGAAAGTGTTATGATGATTTCTTCATTTGGCATGCATAATCCATGATACCGCTGTGTGGAGAGATGAAATTTCCAGAGAACGCATTGGTCGTCAGATGAGAAGAAAACTGGATAGGCGGGTAAATTGCTGCCACTTTTAACAATTATGGATCAAATCTGTGCTCTTAAGACGTAAAACATTCGGTTCTGAGAAGTTCACTACATGCAGGCGAGTATGAGAACTTTCGGATGAAATATGCGGGAGTTCCTCGGAAACGGGAGCGGAAACGGTTGAAAAGTTGACCTTAAGTGAAGAAATGGCTTTACTTTCTTGACCAGGTGGGGTGACCAGCATAATTTAATAACAATGCAATGGTTTGGTCGCCATTATGTTTAATCATCGTTTAACTATAGCCGGTAACATGGAATTTTCAGTTGAAACAGGTAATGCAGCATTTTAAACTGCAACAGGCAACACATGTTTTTTGTGTTGAACTGTTGAACCATTTTCTCTCTTAGCCAAATTTACTCACTGTTTTTGTCATACCATATTGTTTTATAGGATTATGTGATGTTCGAATGGCAAAGCAAACGAAGCATAATAGCCTCATTATGTGCTCTCCTACAAATTATCCGATGAATTTCTCAATTGCTTGCTTGCTTGCCACGGAAATGGTGCTGATAGTTTTTGACCAGGAAGAGAGTGTTCATTTATACTCTTCAGCCATCTACGAGGACCTCGTTGCTTCTGAAGAGATGTCTGACCATGTGAAAACGATGCAACATCCATTTAAGATGACCATCTAAAGCACGATCATTGAATACGATAACGTTCATGTTATTGGATGTTGTGCTCTAAGCTTCATGAAGATGGTGTACGATGTACGTGCCGCGAAATCAACTTTCGACTGCACATCTTTAATTAATCATTTAAGTATGTGGAAAATCATGTGAACAAATGAATCGAGGTAAGTGAGTAAACTTCATTAGCTGCATTGAGCACGATTCGTTTGCTGCCGTTAGCGAATCATCAGCAAAGGAATGCATGGTTTTGAGGGCGGAGTTTGTAAATTGTTCCTTTGGGGGTGGACGCATAAAACGAATTGCGCACTTATGATGCGCATTTCGAATACTTAAATAGGGTACCCTCATGGGCGAGAGACATTTTTGAGGCGGCGAAGAAGCGAATTTGTACATTGGAATGCAGCTATGATACACGCATTCGTTCAACTTCTCATTGTGCTACTGGTACTCAACGCTGCTGCCAACTCGCTTTCCGCTGACAAACTGAGGTAAGTGATCATCGCCGTAATATGTTGAATCGATCCACTACAATATGTGAGGAACACGAGCTAAGAGTAAGCGTAGAATTCATGATCACAGAGTGTGAGGGGAAGGAGGGGGGTAAATTATTGGAAACGCATAAGTAGTGTGTGAGGCGACGCCACATATGTATGATATGACATCGCACAGTATCCATATACGGATCATGTCAATGAATTCTTCATCTCTGGTCTTCTTTTCATACATGTCTCGTCTGTGATAGACGCAGAGCATATACAATTGCTCAGTCACGTCTCAAAAGCTTCAGGCAGACATACCAAGCCTAAGAAGTTTGTTATTTTAATGAAGGCACTTTAAAAAAAACGCTTACAAATTTCCTTCATTAGTCAAAAACCGTCCGAATCTCAGCAGTCGTGTGCCATTTTTCTCTAGAAAATTTTTGAATACTCTGCAAAAGCTGCAAACCAATATATAATAAGTAAAGTTTCAGGGCTCCAAAATATGCTTAATATGGTCACGAAAGAAAACTGAACATGCGCAAAGTTCTCGGGCATTAGAAGGTCTAAAATTTTTAACTACAGCGGGAGACAGTGATTAATTGTTTCCAATTCGCATTTGTTTTTAAGCTGAAGTGTGCCATACGAGGCGCGATAGCTATACTCCGTTGAAACATCGTCAAGCGAATATTTTTCCTTATTCCTCGGCCATTTTTTTTGAATCCACGATTCCTCATTCGATGATCCAGCGTTTTGTTACATAGTGCAGCATCGCCTCAGCCGGTCGGTTTTATGAGTGGTCGAAATAATGCAGTCGGAACCATCGCAATGGATCACAAGCAAAATCAGAGAATGTTAAAAAGCTTTGGTGAACATTTTAATGTGCGGATAACACTGGCTGGAGTGCACAAACTTAGATGAGCACATGCTCCACTGTTCTCGTCCCATATGTTCTTGTTGAGGTTCTGTGACATGAATCTGCTCTGTTCCAGTGGAATCGTTTCGGATGGAAACGTTCCTCCGAAACGTTACATTTTATGACGATTTAGTAAAAAAATACTTGTTTTGTTGTGAATCGTTTTTTTTTTTTTTAAATGCGCAGTGTGGCTTTAGTGCCTCTGTATAAAATGAAAAACATGAAAGCGTTTTCGGAATGTACTTCAAGCGAGCACATCGTTTTTTGATGACTGATTGCGTACGTGTGGGCGGTTTGTTTACGTACTCTACATAAGACGATTGGATGGAAAGAACCGATATTAGCCTGCACGTGCACTTTTCGCATATATCCTTTTCATGTTCTCGTTTTTATGCCATTTATGCAGTTTGATGGAATGAAACATTTTACGACGACGACTGAAATCAACGCTTGCAAATCCGGTCCGAACTCGCGAAGCTCCACTTTCGTTCCTAATACACCACCTTGCGAGTCGAATTTTTAAAATCACTTGTAATGGTTTTCGGAATTTGAGTTTGTATTTTCACAATAGTCATTATTGCTAACTGTTCCTTACCTTGGGCAGCGCACATAGATTTATTTAACTATGCTACAGGAAGAAACACATTTAAATGCGTCATGGAACACAAATAGACCACCTCATACATACAGCGCGCCAGCAGTCGTTACGATATCATGGTGTAATCATAACAACATAATGGTAATGATAACAGCATAATGCACTCATAGCAGTATAATGGTCATAACTGTAGTCTCTTTTGAATACCTTTTGTAAAAACTGTTGCAACTTTTTTTTTTGATGTGACCTCGTTCTACACGTACGCATAGCTTTCTTCTGCGTTCATCTCAACCTTTTATACGAAAATGAGGGATTGCGACTTCAGCGAAAAGTTCAAATGTCGCGCATACAATCATCGCCCGCAAATGAAAAGGTCTTTGTTGCAGTAAAATACGTTTATATTATCGATTAGTAAATATAATTTGCTGTACCGGTCAATAATTTAGAAAGTCTGTGCAAGTTTCTTATAATTTTAAAAAGCTAAATATTTGTTTGGTTAAGCTGTATGATTTGCAAATGTACATCAACTTTTGGGAGTACACTAGCAAAAATTATGTTGCAATTCTTATGCCCATGTAAGCTTATTCGCGTGTCGTTCGCTAACAGTTATTGTCATCGAGAGTAGGATTCATGAACCGAAACTCTCGAGAAACGTTTGAGCAGTTCGAGGATTATCAAAAACGGATTGTTTTATGAAATCGTCCATACGTACACCGCACTGCACAGTTTCAATGTTGTTCTACGTGCAGAAGATGGACGTTGGAAAAAAAAGGAGAAAAACTGAAAGCGTTTGGTGCAACGAAACTATACAGCAAACGACGTTGTGCTCGGCAAATACAAGCGATCAACAAATTTTCAGCACCCACAAATAAGGCTTGTAAATTCAACACTTTAAACGAACTCAGGGATCACTATACAATTTCCCGAACAAACTCACCATAACTTTGTCTCCTGTATAAGTGGGCGCTGTGGCTATCTTTTGCGCTCAGTTCTCGTCCATATGGACAATAGCCAACTCCTAGGCGAGCGAAAAAGTCATGGAAAAGCACCTTTTTCCTACCGAATATTTAAAAAAAAGCAACAGAATCATTAGCTCCACCCACGTGGTGAAATAAACCTTAGAAATTTCATTTTTTTTTTGTTTTCAAGTGCTTTTTTTTCAAGTGCGGATCAGCTGTCGCACCCTATCTCTGAGACGCTGAGCAATCTCTTCAAGAGATTCAAAATTCGTCTGTTACTCTTTTGAGACTTTTGCACTTTAGGTTTTGTATGGAGCAGGACTTATGTGCTTAGCGATTGAGTCGTTTATGCCGACTTCGGTTTTAAAGGAGACATGCTTTGTTTATCCTGCATTTCTGTTTATGCGATTGTTAAAGGCACGGAAAAACCAGTAGTTGTTTTATCTCGCTTATTGCACAAATTCGCTACTTGAAAACATCAGCGGAAAAAATCAACGAACGCCGTGATACGAGCATGAATGGTTTTGTTTTTGGTGTTATAGCTGAAAAAAGCGCTCTCTTTAAATTTTGCACTCCATTAGCAGGAAAGAGCACATGAAGAGGAAAAAGGCAGCCCTTTTGGCTCCTTCCAAATATCGGAAAGGAAATGTTTTTTTTAATAAATGGAATTGCTTATCGTCATGAAAGTAGTGGTTGATGAACAAGAGGAATGGAAGAACTATGAATTTCTGCTTTATGCTTTTGTGGCAGGAGCTTATCCGTAACTCATGCGTATTGATGAAGGAAGCGGATACGCAATGCTTGAACCTTTTTTGGCGGTTGCTTTTGCACAAAATTTTGCTCGGAATTTCACTTCAATGTGCAGCTACGAGTAAAGTCAGTGCCCAAATACCTGCCAAAGACCTCTCTTTGTTGGAGCTGCACGCAGTCTCCTGGATGGGTCATATTTTGCCTTTCCAAAATCTTCAATTTCGTAAAGATTACCATTAGTAGCTTTCATCAATTATTCCGTAAAGTGCTCCTAGTCATCAGCCCAGGAAGCTGCGAGTAACGTTGTCTTGTCAAGGAAGTGTGGCGTTTGTCTGAATCGAAGTAGTGCGTTTGCTATCGGTATAGATCCATTTCTTTCGTAGAAAACCCCACTTAGGCCTTTTCTTTATTGCTTTGGATTTCTCTGTTCCTATAGATTTCTATACTTCCTTTCCCCACATAGGAGAAGTTTTCCAAGGTGAACCTTCCAGACAAATCGAACGAGTCTTCTTTTCCAAAAGGTGGTCCTCCTGATGCAAACAAAGTTAAAAGGTGCTCGCGAAAAACAGTTTAGATTATAATGAAGAATATTTTTGCCTAAACATTTTTTTTGCTTGTTTGCGTTGAGCAGCATCGACTTAGAGTTTAGCAATTCGCTGCTGGTAAATTTGAGCGAAAAAAAAACACAGCTATCGTTATTTTCTACAGAATTCGTCTCGGGGGACCGCAGCAACGCGAAGACACGCTACATGTCATATTTTTATGTATAAGCAGCACACTGTATGCATGATGAATGGGCCAAAATGTGCTTGAACATAGTGAGCGCGTCTTACATTTGCGATAACTACAGCTCTGCATTTCGCTATAACTTTGTGAATGGAAGGACAGAAGGGTCTCTCTCTTCTGGTTTAACTTTTCAATATAGCTTTAACTGTTTTTTTTTGGCCGCGCTGGGATGAAGCGCATTACCTGAACAAGCGTTTCCGGATTAAACGACCGTAGTCTTCGGGCGTCTTCGACAAAGTGGTTGCACTGTTGTTTGCATTCGAAGAGAGGCAATAAATAACTTTGATTAAAACATGCATTTTGGCTGTGTGCCAGATGGCTTGGCACTGTAAGCTACCGTATGAAGAAATACCTCAGTTGAATGTCATTTATAATTTTTCAGTCCCTTTTTGGTTCATTTGGTTTTAAAGAGTGCGACCATATTCGACAGTTTTCTGCCCAAAAATCTCAATCAGAGAACAGTTACTATCAAAAAAAGTCAGCTATAAAAATTCTGGTGAACTTTCGGCGATATTTGCGAACATTTGGGAACAAATCCTGTTTTTCCCACAAAAACAGTTTTAAGCGATCATTCAAGGAATCCTTCAGTTTACTCGGCATTAATAATTACTGCTCTCATTTCGAACAAGCGTGTAAAAGAAAATGCGTGCTTGTTGTTTTTCACTTTATATATCCTACATAGCTTTGACCTTAGCACTGTTTTGATGACCAATGCGAAGAAATTGAGCGCCTTATGTGAAAAGTTTGCTCAAAAACTATGCTTCTATTGTGGCGAGTTCTGTAATCTGGAAAAAACTGCGAGTCGCCTTAATCAATGTTCTCCGTTCAATCAGCGCAATGGAAAGTAATAAACTGCTTTGTTTGGGCTATAAAACTCAAGGATCGATAGATAAGCGTCGTATAAAATGCTCACCTTTGGAAGGCAAATTTCAGCAAAGAATTCTTTTAATACAGTAAGAAATGCGCCCTGAACTTTTCCGCTCGCAACATGAAATTATTGTTCAATGCAAGATAAACATTTAAACAAAATTGCGATCTATTATTTGCGTTTAAATTTGTTGTTTGAAAATCGCCTAGGTGCGGCAAGCGATTTCAATCACTTTTAATTCAAATTCGATATTCTCCTTGAACGTTCATTTTGTCAGCCGTCTGAGTGGCAACTAAATTAATAATCACAGTCTCGCTTATGAATTTCTCGTTTTGTTTGTATGCGGTTTCTTTGCTGAGCTTAGTTTTTTCAGTATTTGGTAGCGTACTCCGGAATGGAGGATACCAAAACACATTGTATCGTAATTGACATTAACTGAACTACATGAGTGAATGTTCGTGCGTACACTGCGTAGTTGTTGAGGAGGCTTTCTTGAGAGAGTAGGCTGATCGAGTGAATCTTGATATACAAAATGAGTCTTTTATTCTGAGATATATTCTGGTGTTCGTAAAGCGTATAAAAATTTCCAACGATTTAATGAACAAACTTACTCATTTAGTGTGAAAAAAACTGGGTTATCCAAAAAATCTCACCAAGTTTTGAACGCTAGACATGTGACTTCCGCTTTTGCAGTATTTCAGCACGAAAATGGAATTCGGAGGATTCTGAGACCTCATTAGCGACAACGAGTAGTGCAGAAATATCACGGCCAGACAAACGCGGAACCTTCAACTTTTTGAAGAGATATCATCGGTTGGCACGATCGCAGGACGACGACAAATCTGGCTATGAGCATTCTCCGTGAGTTTTTTTTTAAATGACGATGCCGACTTCGTTCGCTACTGGAACTGCTCGATTACTTTAGAGTAGACTAAAATACATTGTTGCGGTGTTTTGTTGACAACATTTCTCGATCTGGACGAATCAACACGCAGATGTCGAAGCTTTCAGGGCGACATTTACTGACCACATCAAAGGCCGTGATCGTTTTTGTGTTTGGTTGTCGATTTCAGAAATAAAGCGGAACGCTGTTCAGTGAATTCCATGGCCATGCAAAACAAACTCGGCGCCGCTATGCCGTTTTCATCGCTGTTGGGATTGTTCAGGCAGAAAATTTTGAAAAGTTCGTTAGCGGTAAGCTCTCAGCGATTGTCTACACGTAAACCGAAGAAGTATGCCATCAAAAATTGCCTTGATCATCAGTGTTGTGAGATGAATCGACATTGTCTTCGGTTATCATCACTTCGTTACGTGTGAGTTGTAGCAGACATGATTGAGGCTTTTATGCTAACAGTATGGTAGTATAGTATCCAAGACAATCATAAGCGAATACAACTGCCACCGATGAACGATTATGAACGAACGATGAGCGACTGAACTGCAACGAACTATGGCGCGAGGTATTGAAACACAAAAAGTTGTTCGTAAATGATGCTCATATGTGAAAGTGAGAATGGAACATCGTTTGGATATCATAACAGTAAACATGGAACCTGTAACTGCAGTTGATTGTATAATTGAGCATGGTTTGTAGATCAAAACGAGTGCTTGATGACGGTGGCTTGGTTGCAATGCTGGTCAAATCGATAAATGGGGCCGGAAGATTAAGGTGCGAAATGGTTTGCGAAAAATAACTATTTGTTAGGGAATTTGTTGAACGTTGCATAAGAAAGGGAGCATGGAGTGACATTTCAGCTGTAAAAAGAGCATATAGAACTTGCTTCTTGATTGCATTTACAATAAGACAGGGCATAACGTTTCATTTTCATTTCGGTTGTGTTTCTGTAAGAGCAGTAAGCGATTCAGCAAAAGCAATAACAGTTGCTGAAGATGAGCGAAAACCGAGAGGACAGCGTCAGGTGAACCCTCCAGCAGTACACTGATTTCAGACTATCATAAACGTACCTGGTTTGCTGCAGGAACTTGCTTGTTGGAATGTGTGGTAGAACTTTTGGAATTTTGATAGTCGAATTTGCGCCAAACTTGCTTATACTCTTTGCCAAACCCTATGGTGATGTCTATGCGCTTGCCGATATATACATAATTATAAAATCGCCTTCTCAAAGCGCACACTGCGTGCAGCGGTTGAGATGAATGTGCCACGAGGGAAATATTCTAAATTTGAATCGCGTGGTTCTGAGGTACCGTTTCTATTCACTTTATTATTCCCGTAGCTGTTTTTTTTTGGAGATAGCAGCTCTGTATAAGCCTCGGAAGTCGAATTTGCCTTAGTCGAGTCAAGATTGTCAGCGAATTTTCCAAAAGTGATAAACGACATTAATTTAAAAGCACTATTTTAGGTACGGTTGAACGAGTTCGTCAAAAGGAACATGCGTTCGGTACCTCGATCTATGGAAAATAAAATCGCAAAATGATGAACACGCATGTGGATTTCGTTTCACAGCACCATTTTATGAGTTGCTTTTGATCGCTGAAAAATGATGAGATGGTCAACAAATATCTATAGATTATTGATGCTTAAATTGTTAATTTAATGATGGTGTTCGGCTCTGGTGTTGAATGTTTCTGCAGAGTCACTACCGCAATCTGATAAAATGTTGCAGATGAATGGTTTTGAAAAATTGATGACAACATTTGTTTCAGGATCATGATTGATTTTCGAAGCATATGAATCATAAACCATATGAGAAAGATAGCTGTTCTAATGCAAAAAGGGCCAAGTGCGCAAAAACGCTCGGCTAGGAGCCCATGAAATGAACTATTTTATCAGCTGCAACTTGATATGAGCAGAAGTTCGATATTGATCGCAAAAGAAATGAACTTAAACAATTGCAATGCCGGCAATAACAGTTCGTTGGAAAAAGTGTTTTCATGAAAATCGATGCTCGTCTTACAACAGTAATCGGATGTTTTGCTATCTAAATAGTCATTTGCAGGAGAACCTGTTGGAACTAACCAGGTGAAGCAAAGTAGTGATTGTTGAAGTAAATAAGTGGTAAATTTGTGATCAGTGAACATCAAAATTTCGCGTCAAGCATTGCCGTAATTCACATTAAATATATGATGCAGATTATATAAAACGTTTTCTTTACGAGAATATGTTGCTTTGGTCTAAGAAATACAACGAATATACTACTCTTCAAGGAACTATAAGTTTCAGGTAAATTTTTGATTTCAACTGATCACATATATCGAATTCGTCAGGCATCCGCAACAGTTTGCGGTAGTAAATAACAACCCATTGGGATGTTTGCTCAAGAAAAATGAGACGTTACGGCCGACGTTTGCCAATGTGCGACACAGAAACTTCCAAACGTTAAGACACTTTACAGGATTCCCCAATTCGAGGTCCCTCCACCCGCGCAGGTTAGATTCGGGACTGCACACATGTTCCTCAAGAAACCCAGAAAATACAACGGCATTTTTCCGCCTCCTTTCGGAATTTTGAGGAAACCTCGAAACTCACACGTCGGTTACCTAACGACCAGAGAACTGCTTTATTTTCCTATTTAGCATCGCCTGAGGAACGTGATCAAACTTCGGGAGAAGGGAAGCTGTTCACATGCGTTATTGAGCGCTTCCGCAGCCTGAGCATTGTAAAACTTTCACAACCTGCGCTTTATGAAATATCTATTGATAAATGTTTTGCGTGGAGCGCAAACAACAGGAAACGCAGTAACAAAAATGTATTTTTGTGAAGCGGTACTCACAGCTAAGCATCATAGGTGAACAATTTTAGGTTCTGTGACATAAGATAAAGATAAACGCACATCTGTTATACAGGGAAGTCAATGAGAGAAAATTCTCAGCAGTATTTCCATGAAGAAAGATTCATTGCGTTGGAAGGGCTGTTTTTTTGGTGCTCATCTCCTCCTCACCCTCCCACTGCTGCTATCAAAAATACCAATTTGTTGTTGAAAGATGTTATCGGAATTTGTTGCTGACGAACAACGGCTTGCACCACAACAGATATCTTATATGTATTCGCATTTCAGAAGAGCGATTAAGCGGAATTCGGTATTGCGCATCAGTGATGAGCCAACAATAACATTGCTGCATTTTCCTAGAGCTACCATTCCGAACTCATAACATCTGCAATCTTTGCATCAACTGCCTTCACATTTTCCAAGAGATAATTCTTTGAAGGAAAAATTACGACTTAGAAGATTGTCGAAGTTGCTTTTGCTGTCATTCAACGAAAATTTTGGAGTGCCTTTAATGCGAGAAGACGGAAAATGCGTTTGATCATACGAAAAAAGTGTACAATGATTTTGCTGACTCGAGCATTTCTCTTATAGATTACTCTTATACTCTTATAGAACGAAAACTGGAGAGAGTTCGAACAATTTTCGACTTGTTACCCTAGTGAAGCGATTGTATCAGTGAGCGCATTGGTTATAGAGAGTGTGAGCGATGAAAACGAATCTAAACAGTCAAACCAGACAACATAAAACGGGTGATTTGTTTTTCACCCACGTGATTGATGACAACGGCTGCTTTCGACAAACAACGATTAAATTTTTCCCAATCATACCGAGGTCAGTAAAAGTGAAACTATTGGTTCCGCGAACTGAAGTTCACTTTGGCATGAAGATGCTCTCTTATATCATCGGCTTCGGTGACAGCTGATCAGGTGAAAAAAGAGCACGCTACATCAAACGCAAGGATTTGTCTTATGCGACGGGATTTTTGTTTCCCACGTTTCCGTCGGAAAACGATGCTCGGCTGTGACCATCACATAGCATCAGATGACTGCGACTGAAACGTAGCTAAATTTTGAAGCTTGCGTGTATAAATATTTGCATTTGTTTGAGCTAAACCGTATCGGCTAAGTGTAATTTGCGTACTACTTAAAATTGACGGTATCAGATAATGTGCTACTAAATTTATGCAGGTCGCGCAATATCGGGAATGAGATAACTAACTAGTTAGTTAGTAAAACTCACTGCTTTGTCTCCGCGGAATGGAGCAAATTTGAGGAACTCAGCACTGCGAGGTAATAACATTGTTTGCGCAGAGGAGGCAATGCGAAAGAGAATCGGAGGTTTGATTATTTCACCTATGCTCCCAGTTTTCTGCGATTAGGAGCAAAGAAATAAATTTGTAGCAGTGGCGTTATCTATATGACCGTGATTTGAGCATTACTCCTTGTGCAAAAAATGGGCACTCAGTTTGTAATCAGTTATTCCAATAGATGTTATAAACATATAGTTATATAAATATATACTCAGTGTATAGGATGTTTCACGAGAAGAACTATGGTGCCACTCAGTTTCGCCCAGACCACTGCTGCTGAATCAAACGGATTAGATGTAACCTGTCATTTCAGATCTCATTTTTCCGCAGTCGAGCTCAAAAGCACCACTAAAAAAATTTCGACGCCATCGCTGTTAACCGAATTGGTTTGCGTCGCCAAGCGTAAGACAAATGCAGATTTTATAGCTGTTTTGTTACAAACATTGTGCCACAAGGAATTGCATGATTCATTTATCCAACATAGCGGATTCATGCGCGTAAAGTGGCTGTGTTTATGAGTTTTTGTGCAGGTGCGCCGAAGGTTATGTAGACCTCAGCAGTCGCTCACTGCATGACTGAATAAGTAAGGGAAGGAAGGCCCTGAATAGAATCGAATCGAAGTTATTTGTAGATCTGTTGATGTTTTGTCTCTGCAATCAAAGGCATATAGATAATACACTCGCCGCAGAGATCGTAGTCATTACCAGTCCGAACTATACAATGATGTGAGTTGTGCTGAAGGCGACATATCCACATATTCAAGCTGCAGAAACCCTCATTACTAGTGATGCCATCGCACCAAAAAGTACAATACTTTTCGTACTGTACTTGTACTTATACCGGGTACAGTACAGTATCGTACCAAATTTAAAATCGCAAGTATAGTTTAAGTATAGTGCAGTGCGATTTTTCGAGGAGTGGTACAAGTACAGTATCCTACCGATTTTTTGGAAAAAAGCACAAGTACATCGTACCAAATTTTGACTGTACTTGTACTTAAAATGTACTTCACTCGCGTGAGATGCAGATTATCGTTACCGCGCTCCTACAGTTT
>JPKZ01001757.1:309212-365635 GCA_000803305.1 Toxocara canis
GTTTTTTCAGGGGGTGGTATTTGCACAGTATAATACCATTTTTCGAAGGGAAGTACAAGTACAGTATCCTACCGAAAAATCTGGTACGATGGCATCACTACTCATTACCAAAAGAGCGAATTTGGCCGCAGCACAAACAAGTCCCGGAAACAAAACTCCGTATTAGGATTTCTTCTTCAACGTTTTCTTTCAAAAATTCATTTTTTACTTGCAGCAGCCCACGATTCGTACAAGTGTACCCTCTCTCCCACCCACGTTTCTTTCATTGCTGCATTTGCAACCTGCATTTGTGTGATTATGGAGAATTGGCACAACAAGAATGTGTAAAAGTCGGCCGTGCTACTCGTCCAACATTGTGTATCCTGCATATTCTCGGTGATGGCATAAGTTATCGAAATATCGAGTAAAGGGCATTCAATTTGGCAATAAATGACATTCGACAACAAGAAAATTATTGCTGCATTCATCACGGATTATCTGCACGCACCTTACACAAGTGAAATCATTGCATCGATTAAACGAATCCATTTGAAAGCAACAATTGGTAGTATTTCTACTAGAAACACCCATTAGACTTGTGCATATTCAGTAGAGATTATAAGCACACGATCCCGATTTGCAGAAAAAAAATTGCAAGCGGTGCTGAGTCGTAAACTTCACATATGCTTGCGCATTGTTCATGAGTAGATTTGCTGCTATAGCCGCAAGCAATGCAGAATGAGTATTGGTCGTCATGAGAAATGTAAACTGTAAACGAAAATAACCTAATGCGCTAACGGAAAACAACAGTGATTATCACTGAGCTAGAGGAAATTCGGGTAGTGTGCCACGGGATCAGAATGTGTGGAGCACATCTTTCTTTGTAGCTGTTGACTGAATGGTAGACAATCAATCGACTGGAACTGCATATCATAAAGCATGTGAGAAGGCACTGTGAACCATGCAGGACCAGACTGGTGAAGTCCGGCTAGGTGCCCCTTATGTTTCACAGAAATGCTAAAACGTCTCAAACGAATGAGTGCCACAGGTGCACTTAAATAATGGCTAGCATATACGTAACGAGCATAGGACTCTTTCGATCCTAATGGTTTCCATGTTTGGCTCCTTAGTTTAAAAGTGCGAAAAATTCGAGCAACAACCATGCCCACACCATGAAGATAAGCGAACAGTAATCTTAAGAGTAACATTAAAAGTGCGAAGAGCTTTGACAAGCTATTGTCGTGTTTAGAAATGCCAAGACGTAACAATAATGCAGAGTATCTGAGTTTGTTTTCATTCACAACTTGAACGAATACGACAGTTTGCGAGTTTTTAAATTATTTCTTCGCTGATAAAGCACCTTCTTGCTGAACCATTCGAGACGATTCACTTCACCGTCTGCTGCAACTGAAGCAAAAGATGTATTGCCGGTGGAACTTAAAACGACCCTTGCTAGCGATGGATGTATGAATGCAACAGTTCTAAAAATTCACCACATTTATATGTTAAGCACCAAGTTGCTGCGTATCTCATTCTACAGTTAGCCATATTGTTTCAGTTAATGCAACAACGAAGATCCCTCTTCATTTTTGTCAAAACTTCGATAGATAAAGAATATCTGGTCGGCCATATGCCTCCAGAATCTAGCAGTGATTATCTTCCACGCCCTCTTAAAAATGTTCCACTCTGGTATTTGGCGTATTCTGATTTGGTTCCATGTTGGTTTTCGGTCTACGAAGTGGGCTGTGGATGAACATATGGCGCACGGTTAGACAACCATTTATTTCATAGCATTTATGTTGGTGCAGAGAATAAAAATTGGGCAATCGATCCGTATTTCACATGATTTTGAACGACGACGAACGAAAACATCGACCGGCAAACAAGGTACCTGACGAAGTAGCCATATAGCACCTGGCTTGGGCATGACTTGAGTAAAATATCATCACCTTTTTTATTGGTAAGACTTCAATGGCCGAGCAAAATGAAGTATATAAAATTCATTATCCATGCAAATTCTGCAACCCGTTCGCCTTGCTTGAATCTATCTCCTAACATCTAAAGCAGTTCATCATAAGGTGAGTGTAAGTGATCCCAAATAGAGAAAAAAGCTGATATTGCAAACGCTACACAAAAAGATGAGCCAACGAATCATATAAAGTTGCCATACACTGCCAAGATGGATGCAGGCTCAGTTGCTTTGCATTGCAGCACTACCAACTCAAAACAGCAAAAACAAGAAGTTCAAAAGCAGTACGGTGCTCAAACCAGCCCTCAAAAAGTTTTTGGCTCTAGCGCAGCAGTCAGATTTGATTCTACGAATTCGGCGGTTCCTTCGAAGTTAGAACATCATATTACCACTCCAATGAGTTCTGGTGATATAAAAGAAAAGAATTCTTAAAATGCTCAATTTTTGCCCCACCAATGAGCGGGGTTAATCGGTGATCACACAATACCACATGATTTTAAGAGCAAGTTAAATTACTGTGTTAATAAAGGCATCTCGCCCATGTTTTGCAATATCCTTCGAGGATTTCGCGATCCTCATAGTCATTTTGCAATGTGTGGGGAGGCTACTACAAAAAAAATTGAGTCCTCTCTTTAGCACTCCATGTACAACCTATTCTCATGTTCCCATGAATATAACTTGATCGCATTAAACGGAAGAAATATCTCGAAGCAAAGTATTTTCAACCAAATGCTTAAGTTTTACTTTTTTTGCATAGATTTCTTGAGAACGATAGCGCTGTGCGAAACGGCAGAAAAGAGAAAGATATTGCAACGTGTTTCTATAAAAGCAAATCATTTGAAATGGGAAATAAGTACAATGATTGCTTCAATTCTTATGCCGCCTTCTATCGATAAGCGTTACACGTTTTTAAATAGCTTCATCCAGGTGCACTTAAAGCAAGCAGCAAACGAAAAAAGATTAGCGCAAATTCAGGCGAACACAATTTTATTGACAGCTAGCATAACAACTCGAAGCACGGAAGATGATTATGAAGACAGTGCACATCCACAATTTTCGGTTCTCGATCACAACATTTGTTTCACTTATTTATATACACTAAACAAAAATTTTTGCGCGGAACTGATCGATATCAAACGATAGAATAACGGTGAACAAAATACAGAAAAATTGCACTCGGAAGTATTGACTGTGATTAAAAATTCTTAGCGCTCCTACACGTAACACAGCTCTGCAATTGCAATTTTCGTTTCCAGCTGAAAAACAGCATAGCCTTACCACGAGCACCTGTTTCATACCGTAACCTACCGTTTCATACCATAAGCTACTGCTTCATACCTAAGATGCTACATCATACCACAACCTACTGCTTCATAATATAAGCTACTGCTTGAATTACCTACTGCCTCATGTCATAAGCTACTGTTTCATACCATAAGCTACTGTTTCTTGATATAAGCTGCTGCTTCATGCCATAAGGTGTTCCTTCATACAGCAAGCTACCGTTTCATACCATAAGCTGCTCATCCATACCACGCGCTACCGTTTCATACCATAAGCTACTCATTCATACCACGCGCTACCGTTTCATACCATAAGCTACTCATTCATACCACGCGCTACCGTTTCATACCATAAGCTACTCATTCATACCACGCGCTACCGTTTCATACCATAAGCTACTCATTCATACCACGCGCTACCGTTTCATACCATAAGCTACTCATTCATACCACGCGCTACCGTTTCATACCATAAGCTACTCATTCATACCACGCGCTACCGTTTCATACCATAAGCTACTCATTCATACCACGCGCTACCGTTTCATACCATAAGCTACTCATTCATACCACGCGCTACCGTTTCATACCATAAGCTACTCATTCATACCACGCGCTACCGTTTCATACCATAAGCTACTCATTCATACCACGCGCTACCGTTTCATACCATAAGCTACTCATTCATACCACGCGCTACCGTTTCATACCATAAGCTACTCATTCATACCACGCGCTACCGTTTCATACCATAAGCTACTCATTCATACCACGCGCTACCGTTTCATACCATAAGCTACTCATTCATACCACGCGCTACCGTTTCATACCATAAGCTACTCATTCATACCACGCGCTACCGTTTCATACCATAAGCTACTCATTCATACCACGCGCTACCGTTTCATACCATAAGCTACTCATTCATACCACGCGCTACCGTTTCATACCATAAGCTACTCATTCATACCACGCGCTACCGTTTCATACCATAAGCTACTCATTCATACCACGCGCTACCGTTTCATACCATAAGCTACTCATTCATACCACGCGCTACCGTTTCATACCATAAGCTACTCATTCATACCACGCGCTACCGTTTCATACCATAAGCTACTCATTCATACCACGCGCTACCGTTTCATACCATAAGCTACTCATTCATACCACGCGCTACCGTTTCATACCATAAGCTACTCATTCATACCACGCGCTACCGTTTCATACCATAAGCTACTCATTCATACCACGCGCTACCGTTTCATACCATAAGCTACTCATTCATACCACGCGCTACCGTTTCATACCATAAGCTACTCATTCATACCACGCGCTACCGTTTCATACCATAAGCTACTCATTCATACCACGCGCTACCGTTTCATACCATAAGCTACTCATTCATACCACGCGCTACCGTTTCATACCATAAGCTACTCATTCATACCACGCGCTACCGTTTCATACCATAAGCTACTCATTCATACCACGCGCTACCGTTTCATACCATAAGCTACTCATTCATACCACGCGCTACCGTTTCATACCATAAGCTACTCATTCATACCACGCGCTACCGTTTCATACCATAAGCTACTCATTCATACCACGCGCTACCGTTTCATACCATAAGCTACTCATTCATACCACGCGCTACCGTTTCATACCATAAGCTACTCATTCATACCACGCGCTACCGTTTCATACCATAAGCTACTCATTCATACCACGCGCTACCGTTTCATACCATAAGCTACTCATTCATACCACGCGCTACCGTTTCATACCATAAGCTACTCATTCATACCACGCGCTACCGTTTCATACCATAAGCTACTCATTCATACCACGCGCTACCGTTTCATACCATAAGCTACTCATTCATACCACGCGCTACCGTTTCATACCATAAGCTACTCATTCATACCACGCGCTACCGTTTCATACCATAAGCTACTCATTCATACCACGCGCTACCGTTTCACGCCATAAGCTACTGTTTCACGATTTTTCTGCAATCGGAATGAGACTAGACCACTAGAACAAATTTGAAGCAGATGCTTTCTTTCGGATACTTTCGACAGGCGTGATTTCATGTATTCGTTTTCCATCGATGCAGCTTGGAAACATTCTTCCATCCTCCTCGACCTTATCGCATGGCCGATCGATGTGGCTCCATGTAGGCGTACAGGCAAATCCATCCATCTCAATTTCGGCGTTCCCTCGTTCTTTAGGACTGAGGACAGAGTTTGAGTCGAGTCGAGATGAGGGTGCAAAATTCGGCAACAGCTTCACAGCCAGTGTGATAATCAGACTAAACAAAAATTTAAAAAATAAAAATAATATCTCGATACGTCGTCTGCGTATGTTCACTTCGCATATTCTTTCTGCCAATTTCTGTTTTGAATTTGCTCTGCCTACAACGAATTACTTGAAATGCAAAAAAACCCTTAAAGCAATGATGCACTGTACTGCTAAAGCGATTTGAATTTTTAGCTGTAATGGGCAATTCTGAAGCTTTCCGGCTTTTTGATGTCGCATTTGAACCAGATGACAACAGTGGTGCAGTAGTTTTTTGTTGGTTCTCTTTGTACTTTTTTTCTGCATTCTTCACCATATCAGTAATGCTGCGAACTTTCACTTGGGATTCAATTTTATTACCAGAATTACTGCAAGTTTCCTCGTTCCCTCTCTTCATTTTATCTTTAATAAAGTTCAAATTTGACGAGAGTAGACTTTAGACGTTTAAAAAAACCTTTTCCTATCACTCCCTCACAGTAAATATTTAACAGTTCCTTTCGTTTAGCAACTATCAGCCTCATCACTGTTGCTGTTCTGTGAGTCGAGTGATGCCGAATGAACCGCTGAAGCGCACCATATTTCTAACCGATTCCTAGTCATGCTGGCGTATTGTTAATTTCGAATGGTCTCAGTTTTCATAGCTGCAGTTCCGATAATCACCGTCAACTCTGTCATCTGTTTCCCGGACTTAGTCTATCTCCTATCAAGTCATGCTCATTTGTCCATGTAACGAGTAATGGGGCATTGCAGCCAAACAAATTACGGATACTCACTTACTCATCCATCGGTAAGTCCGCATTTTATGACATCATCGTTATCCATCGTAGCATATGTTCAAACTCTATCTGTCTCGGTCTCTCTCACTCTCTCACGCACTTAGAACGGGTGTGCGTGAGAGTTCGAGACGTAAGCAGGCATCATTTCGACAGCGACCACAAAACAATGTGCAAAGCATCGTGCAAAATAACTGTTGTCATCGAATGAGTGGGCGCAATTTGGTATCGTATAAATTTGTCGCAAAGTTTGTTGCAGCTGCGCTAGGTGAGGATTTCGGTTTTAACTTTAGTGAAAAGAATATATTCTTGGCATATGAAGTATGTGACGAAGATGAGATTTTTCTTCAAATCGAACACAGATAATACGTACAACTTGAAGAATATGCCATAGCTCACTCAATATTGCGATTGAAAAAACACTCAATTTATTAGAGAGTCTGATGAATACATGATTAGATCGTTCCATCGGGTCTTTTTTTTCAGTGGCAGTGGCAGGAGCATCTGCGAAATGCTATAAACGTTTCGTATGTTTAAAAAAAAGGTGTGAATGCATGTGGCAAGAGTGAGACACTATAAGCTTTAGCGATACACATCCCACTAAACTAGTCAGCTTCGAATAGCGCAAACAAATGAAGAAAATTTAAGTTTTATCTGTCTATACCCTTGGACAAATATGTCTATTAAAGTTCCTTGTGCGGCCCAGTTAACCAAATGAGTACGCAATGCGCCTAACCGTGAAGTGCAAGAAAACTTTTTTCCCTTCCATTTGAGGGATTACAAGATGTGCATGAGCCGTTGAATTCCTCAGCGTTTCGATAAGGTGATGATCCGGAGATATAGATTGTGTGTGCTAAATTTCAGAAATCTGGCTTCAGTGGGTGCTTGCCGACATGAAACAATCGAACGAACGAGCGCGCACATTTCAGCATATGCAAATAGCGCATCGCCTTAATGCGTTCTGCAATTGCAATTCTGCGAAAACGATAAAAACAAGTAACTTTTGTTACTCACTGTTTCAGAACTTTTGTTACTTATCGTTTTATGGCTTTCGTTACTTATTGTTTTATAACTCCTGTTACTTATTATTTTATTAGATCAGAATCCGCTAACTTATCAACAATTCATGCGAATCGTTTTATCGCTACAAAAACAATGACCAGATTTCCACGAAAAATCATTTCATAGTTATTTTTTCACTAAACAGTGCAGTAATCATGAGCCACCAAGAAGATGACGCTTTCTCCGGCTATACTTTTGAAAAGGAAATGTTCCATTCAAAAAAAAAAAAAACGATTTTCCCAACAATTCGACTGCAAAGCATTTCCGTGAAAGCGGTATAAATTTTGCGCAGTTTACTAAAAATTGTTAGTGAAGGATTTTTTAATTTTTTGCAAGAAGAATGTGTATAGATTTGCTATTTTGCTGAATATTGTGTTACAATTAGTTTTTATTAAATATTGTGTCGAAAAATTCACTCACTTTAGTGCCCTGAGTGAGAGGAAATTTGCGAAAGTGAAACACTCGGGCACAATTTTACCGTTCATGAATCGTCAGTTTCTTAAGGTCTCATTGCTCACCGTGGTACAATATGTTTGTTTACTGCACACTGCTCAAAGAATGCTGGCAAATAAAGAGAGGAGAGTTTTATCTTCTAAAGATGCACTTATGCATGTATTAATTTAAGAGATGCAACTGGTTCTCGTATACTGCAATCCGTTTTTGTTTTGCTGTCTATGCAATAAGCGATCAGACCGCAGCGAGTGGGGTTGGGAAGTACGGATAAGTGCAATAGGTCAATGAAACCTGGATGTTCGAGCGTGTATCAGATTGACTTTGCTCTTAGATGTTTACGCTTGCTGCTGAAAACAGAAATCATCTCGTTTGCTTTCTCAATTACCAAAATTGCTCTGGATGGAGGCAACAGTTCGACCTTTACTTAAACACAAACATGCTGAATACTTAGTGGATCGGAAGTAAGCTTATATGCTAAGCAGAGGCATTTGTTCTGTGCACTATTTCATTTATGCATAATTTTTTTATGAACTGTTCCAGCTGGACAGTGCTCGACGACAGCATCAGGGGTGGCTAGTGTGCACAATCTTACAAGGTTGACTTCATTTTGTGAACCGCTCCGAGGCGCTTGTCAAACTAACAATCAATTTATGGTGTTGATATCATAGACATATAATACTGACCGACCTCTGAACTATCAATCACGATGAAGAGCATACAGTGTTCAGTAACAAAGCGAAACAATAAAAGTGTATGGGGTCTTTTTCTGTCTGGGCACTGCGGCTCGATGTTCAAGCTTACGCCTCCGAATCACAATAGGATATCGATATGTTGCGACCATTGTTGAGACAAGAAATTAGCCGAATCTGCAAAAAAAAGCTACTCTTAGTGCTCAATAATCTGAACTAAGGAATGTGCTGTGAAGATTACTTTGAATTGATTGGCGAATCATGAACGCATTGAGTGCAAATGCTTCATTAAGCCAGTAGCTGTTTAAGAATTAAGTCGTTGTTGAAATTTTAAAGCAGAAAGTCACATGCGCTTAATTTTGTACGCAACAAACAACTGCTTACAGTTTTTCAGAGCATGGTACTGTCTAACACGTTTGTGCATTGTCGAATTTATGTCTTGACTGCGATGATACATTTGCTTCGGTGCATATTATTTTTGTGCCCCTATAAAATACTTGACTCCGTCTTGCCCCTGCTCTCGTTGGAATAGACTCCCTCCCTCGAATTGCGCTTCTTCGTGGAAACCTCGAGAAAAATGGATATGCTTTCGAGATACTTTCGAACAACACCGTCCCGTCCCTCAGCTATTCCATCTTTCATTCCCCTTGCCACGGAGTTCATAAGCATTTAACAAAACCATTCCCTTAGTAAACAGAGGAGCAGATTAGGGCACGCACTTCATGGATCTCTTTTGCGCTTCTTTGAGCTCAATTTCCTTCGACGTTAATAAAGGAATTGCAGTCCTGAAAGGCTGCGAGAAATCGTCTCTTAGGGTCTAGTCGAAGAAATTCGCCGTAGCAACACATGCAAGTAGTAAAGCACTGTATTAATTCTCGATGGATACTTCAAAATCATATTTTGCGTAAAAGTTCCTAAAATGTTTCAGTTTGTTGCTTCAGAGACAATGATGGCGATGACGGAATGAAGTGAAGAAAACAACAACGGTTATATTTAAGAACTTCGACAAGGAATAATGACGAAGTTGAGGTCTGTTGAGAGATCTACTAAAGCCAAGTATGAGTAACTCTCCCGCATCCGCCTGAGATAGGAAGTTCGGTTCCTGCATTCGAAATCCGTAAATATGTTCCAAAAATGGGATTCGCAAATGCTTCTGATGAATTCACCAGTTTATGTCCATGCATGATTGAATTACTTTTAGAAAGCTGTCCCACGTCCATAATCTTACTTGAAATGACAAATGACTTTCGGTTGAATGAGAAAACAGCAGCACATGACGGAAAGATGATCCTAGGTTCGCTGCCCCACTCGGAACCTAGGTTACGATCGACTTAAACGTATAAAGTTTTTTACTGCTCTTAGCCGTCACTGGGGACGGAACGTTTTCAGGAGTTGTACATTCGAAAGCATCAAAATTTCTGTCTCAGTTGTTTGCGATTGTAGAAGGAAGGAAACTTCGTAATTCACAAGAAATGGAAGTATGTGAGAGGAAACAACGCTTGCGTAGCGAGAATAGAGATTTTGCGAATGCTGCGTTCTCAGTTCAGTTAGTGTGAAGAAATGTGCGTGAAGCTGTAACCAGGGCAAAAACCTCTGAGCGACCGCAATGAACAGGCAAAATGAGGCTGCAGATTTCATTCGAAAAGACGCAGTGGGGTGGGTAGGGGAGAGGGATGGCGGGAAGGGTGGCAGGGAGGGGTTAAGGAGTCTTCTCAAGACTCATTGGCTTGGTGGTATTTGTATGCTTACACAATGGGGTGGAAGAACAGTCCCATGCTAATGGTAATCCAGTAGTGCACTTCACGCTACCTTTTTTACACGGATCCAACCATCACTGATAGGTTGGCACCAGGATTAGCTCGAGGCCAGTTCAGTTCACTGTAATGCCTACATACGGAAAATAAAAATTTTTAAAATGACCTACCGAAGACGTTCAGCTCCATTCAACGATGCAACAACCTTATCAATTGGCAACAAAGATGACCGCTTGTGCGATTCGCTGAAAAAATGTAAGTACAACAATGCAACGACGTTGAAGCAAGTGGCCCAAAACCAAGAAGAAATGCGCAATCGTATCATCTGCGGAAGTGGGGAATTGACGGCGGCTGGACTGCGATGGCAGATGTCTCTTTGGACCGCCAGTTTTCGACCGCGATTTGCAAAAGTTCTACATTCAAAGGCAGTAAAATTTCTGTGACAACTGTTTGTTCTATAGTAAGCCATTTCCATGAAGATGATCCTAATTTTCCAGCCCTTTATGTTCCTTTTTGGTTGCTTTTCACCATTTGCAGAATGATGGTGTGTGACGAAATTCATGAGGTTCAGTTGCTGCTAAAACCCATTAGGCGTTCATGTATTATTTGTTCGGTTCACTGATTAGGATTTAATCGATGGAAGTTGAAGCGCTAACAGAGAATTCAGAGACTCCTTTAAAAACGAAGCTTTGTATACTCCAGAGTGGCCATGTTGAGAATTCAGGATTCGTTCTGAGTTCAGGTTTCTGTTTGGGAACTCAAAAACGCCGGAAAATCCAAAAATCAGAAGCGCGAGCAAATCAGTGGCCTGGCGATTTTATTATCATCCTTTTAATTTACAGACCATATAATTGCCCTAGAAAATGTGATGCCTGTATTTGCCGCCCCAACTATGGCATGAATACACTAAAAAGCCGAAAGTGCTACTACGGCGAGAAATAATTTCGGGAATTTCTTACCATTTAAACTCGCAACACCACTATTCTATAGTGCAACTAACAGCAAATGAACACTGTTCAAAATGGTCGATGGGGTGGTTTTAAAGCGCTTTTGTAAACAGAATGTGCTGTGAGCAGGAGGAAAGTTTGCCTAAAGTGTGGATTTTATACGATTTTCTGAACGGTTTCAATGGCAGCAAGCAGCCACTAACAAAGCTAGCACTGTAGCTGACAAGATCAAATTCTGTTGTCATCATTCCAGTCATTTATCAAACAGTTTTTTCATTTGAATGGTGGGTGTCCTTTGTGTTGTACATGAATGTGCATCATGAAGTTTCTTCTGTGGAAACACATCTCCAAAGGCAATTTAGCGTTGCAGAACTTAACATATTTTTGGACATCTTTATGACCTCTTTCAATGTATGAAAACTCTCGTAAAAGTCAGAATGAATTGGTGTGCGTCGCTCTGTTATTTTTCTTGCTGTATTTTTCTTTCAATCCCTTAGTTTTTCAGAAAAATGTTTGAAATGGAAGTTTCCTTGAACCAGCTGCGAAGAATTTAACTAATCGCAGTGTTTCCGTTGGTTATTATAGGCACTGACAAAAGAGTACAAATTCAAAGGCTCCTGCATCTAGCGCAATAAGTCATTGTTCCGTGCATTCGCAGTTTTATCACTTTTATGGCGGTCAATTCAAATAGTTAGTCGATTCTGCGATTGCTATTCATGCATTATATGAAAATACTGAAATTAGGGCATTCTGTTACGAATAGTGCTAATGTCTCGTTCGATTGCCTGTTTGTAACCTTCGCAAAACTGCATTCACTTAATGCGCGTTGTTAAAGTACGTAATTCCAGTACACTCGACCTCACCGTCGTCTACCAGCTCATCAGCTTCACAACTGTACTTCAAATTTTAATTTGGAAACCTGTATAATATAGAGTAATCATTTGCCATCTGAAGTGACTTCCAAGCCATCTGATTAAATGTATGCATAAGCCGGAAAAGAAAACAGCGACATGAAAGTTGGGTTGACCAGAAATCACCGAAGATATCGCGAAATTTGTCCAAAGGGAGAGCTGAAAAGCAATTCGCCAATGCCGAATGCGATGTAGTGAAACATACATGAATTGGTCGCCGTTATCGTAGTTGTCGAAATCAAACGCTGATGGCTTTTCGAGTTCTCTGAAAATCGCTTCCTTAGACGCGGGAGTTCATCATATGTGTTTGGAATGCTCAAGCAGTTTTTTCTTTGAAAATCCGCTTTTGGTGAGGAGGCCAAACTTTCACGACTAAGGGTTTCTGAAGACGGTACCGAGACAGTTTTGCAGCCGATACACTAGCAAAATGCGCGAGGAGTAAGAAATGCGATAAATCATAGCGAGTTATGTGTTTCAACCAAAGTCACCCGAGCCAACCATTCAACTCTCCGATTTTTGTGATTTGCGTAGCTGTTTCCAACGTTTGCATCAAGCTTTGCATGATTGATGTGCCTTAAAATATAATTACGGAATCTGCCGAAGTATGGTGGTGAACCTCGTTCATTCATGAAGCATATGGAGTAATCCAGTAATTCTTTTGGCAAAGGAATGAAGGGGCCTCAGAAACATACTAGTCAATTCAACAGTAAGATTCCTTCCGCTGTTCGTTAACGGCTTTGAAAAGCGTTGTTCGGGTATCAATCTTATTATGGACCAATCGTTGGCTTAACTGTTAAATATTTTTTAAAGCCTATCAGCTTATAGGGAGGGTGGCACAAAAGTTTCTTTTATACGACTTCGCTTCCTAAAAAAATTTTCTCCACAGAAGATGAATGATAGTTTAGTTGTTCTGCCGAGAGACAGTCGCTTAATATGGACAACAGCTGAATGTTTTCTCAATGCGAATCGCATTTCAGCATTATGAAAAAATAATTGTGGCCAGTAATTACTAAGGCCATTTTCCGTCATCCTACGCTTCTTAGTCATCCTTAAGACTTTGGAGGCGCTTTAAGATAGTCAAGCAATTCAACAGGTTTAAAAAGATCTAAAAAAAATCTCAAGAGCGACGAACGCTTGCGTTGCAAGTGTTTGAAGAATGTACGGGTCATACGATCTTTTGCCATAGCGAAGTCTCGAGGCGCCATTAAGCGCCGATGCAAATCCCTGTAGATCATGCGCTGCTTTTTTCGATTGAGCTGGTAAAGCCCTGCAATTGTTCCTGCTACCTTTGTTCGTACCATAAACTTCGACAGCTGAACAACAGTTGCAGTCATCCGCTAGCAATCGTACGCTGCACGTTAACTTCTCGCCTTCTCCTCAGCCAAGCATAATCTACCGTAATGAGAATGTAGAAACTTCTCTCGCAGGCATGCGTTTTCCATGCCATGAATGGGGCTTCCCTAATCTGTTTGGCAAATTTGCGTTTGTAAATGGCAACATGACGACTCATATCTTCTCAAGTGGATCCTTGGATGCAAGTGCGTTCGCTTTGAAGTTTGAATTCAAGAAGCACTGAAGCTGGGGGCTGCTATACTTCAAGTGGATAAGGTGCCTTTAATCAACTTTTTATGTAAGTCTCCGTACCAGTTTGTATGCTTCCGGAAGATGTATGAACTTTTGGAGATAATGCAGTATTTCCAAGTCCAGAGCTTCAGGCGCATTTTAAATGTAGGCGCACCGAGCAGGCCCATAGTTTAGCACAAAAAACCAATCTCAGCCAGAACTTCTGCGCAGTCAGCAGTGGCGATGCATGACAACCCAAGGATTATATCCAAGGATTAGTTCGCGCTACTGCTGGTTGATGTGATGAGTGGATTTGTCAAATCGCTTTTCGTGGAAATCCTTTCGTGCGGTAGCATGACTGCATGCTAGGAATATTACTTTTTGAGGTTTCATGTGTGCAACGTCTAACAGTACTACTCGATTCCGATTAAAGTTTCCACAGATCTAAGAGAACTAAAAAAGATCTGATTCCTCGCCGCGGAAGTTAAAGGCGTACTCATACAGAGCGGCTAAACTTACAAATCGAGTTTGAAGAGAAACACGCTCATCAGTTCTCTTCTATTCATTAAGTCGTTTGAGCGGATGCTCTTCTATAGATCAGTAATTCTGAAGAGAATGGAATAACATTCTTAGAACAGGCTATGAAAGTATTTGATATGCGATTTGATTTAAAAAGAAGACAAATTATTTCTTTTTTAAGGAACTATTGGAAGTAAAAAGATTTCACCGAGATTAGTGATTAGCCATTTCTCGATATTGAGAGCATAAGGAAGATTGATCATTCATTTGATTGGTTTCTACTTTGCTCATCATATCTTAGGGAAACGATCCGATAAACACAGAGAAAGGTTAAGTGAACTCCATATTTGCATTTCACACACTCACATCACCTTATGTTTGCTACGCGCGAGAGGAAATGCGCAGCTTAAATTTCGGTATCATTGGTCATTTTACTCGATTGCATGTGATCGCTGATCACGTCAAAAAAAAATTTCAGCAAACGTCGAATACTAATCCTTTCTTGTATTCTATACGTACAAAACCAAAAAGGCTTTAAACGGGAGAACATATTCCCTCATCGTACAGTTATAAAACTTTATTTTTTCGATAACTAAGCGATTTGTATCGGAACTGAAAGCCGCAAAAATCCAACCACTTGATCAAATCAATGGAATTCGATGCAGTCGAGCAAAACGAATGAGCCTATATGGCTGAAGGATCATTAATGATGATTAATTGCCAGCTTCATTTGCATAATGCGCTAATCATGCGACTGTTTTCGGCTCACCATCACGAGCAATGATACTCGTCCTAGGCTGATAGAAGCAGAACCTCCGCGTTGTCCCAGTTAAACAGCCTATTAAGACGTAACAGCATTTAGACGATAAGAAATTCGTTAACGATTTCAGCACGATTAAAAAGGCTTCTATCCATCTACGACTAGATGCCCATTTTTAATTTTTTAAAATGTAAATCTCGTGGTTTCCTTCGACGACACTGGCGCAAAAAACGTTTTCACTTACCTTACTGTTAAGGCCATAAGCATGACAACTGCTGCGAAGAAAATCTGCCCGGCAGACATCTTGCGGTCCGAAACCTACTTGGGTTCTGGTACGACTGCAATGGAAAAATACTTATAATTAATCCCACGAGGTACAGAATATTTCTGAAAAATTTGTGCGCCATTTCATATAATAAAGTGTAATCACGCATATCTAACGATTTATTCGGGCGTGTGACAAATTGAAATTAAGAGCTGACGTTGATGAGGGGAGAAAAATTGTAAAGTCTTCTTCGAAACAATGTCACTAAAATGATGATCATGCATTTGTTTCAGTCATGCATCACGTGCATGCACAGGCGCCCAAATAAGTTATGACATTTAAACGATGATTTCGAAAAATATAGCGTCCTTCTTAGTAATATTTTCGCTACTACTGGTCACTCTTATCTTAACACAATCTACCACTGATCGCGGAACCCCTTAGTGTTCAAGTGATATTTTTTAGGATACAAGGAGTGAAACGGTACTAAATTTGTCAGAAAAGATTGTTAAGAAGTTGCTGTTTGTCAGGCGGTTAGAAATTCAACAGATACTAACTTTACAAACGACTAGGGCACACCTAACAGTAGCCAAAAACTTTTATGTGCTTGCAACCAACGAAATATTCAGTAATTAGCAAAACGATGGGCACATCGATGCAAGAAGCCAATAAAACAATGATTTCAATGACACTTGCACTAATGCCTTCACATTTCTTGAACAGTGACCGAAATCTTGTTCAGCTGGACTTGGTGGTGTTTTTATTGGTGAAGCATTTATCTTCATATTTCGGGCAAATGACTGGTTTCAGCAGCCAGAGTAGAACGTTAATAGTGTGGATCTTGAAAACGCCTAATGCGGCTAGAGATATTCGCTTCCCGTAAAAAATGGGCGAAGCTGTCGGTACGCTTCCAGAAAATTTTGCTATTGATTTATAATCGCTATGAACTTATAATCCAGTAAATGAACAGCTGAAGCGGTGTAGACGCTGAAGTAATGAAAGAAAAATCCACTTATCCCTACGTTTTCGCGGTCGTTGCATTCAGCTGTTCACTAGTGCTGGCAATAGCGAATGAGTGAGGGAGAAGAACATAAAACTCGGACAGGAACGAAGTGTCTCTTCAATCGCATCCATAGTGCCGGCAAAATTTCATGCACTTCATCGAATCCATGCGTTTGCACATGGAAGCGCTCTCATTTAACAGATGATCATCTACTATGCCAATTTATCACCTCTTCCTGATAAGAAGCAATTGTAGATGAAGTGTTGGACCAACTGAAGAAGGATTCGCAAATGTTCTTTGACTCCTTTTTCCTGACACACCGTTTCGTGCACTGCATGACAATTACTCCAGGTTAATTTCTTAGAATTTATTACCAAAATGAGTTTTCATGAATTAACCGAGCTGGAAAAGTGAAACGAAAACTGAGCCATAGGAATAGCAGTGCTTACTAGATATTCTTCTCGTCCGTTCATATATTTAACGAATGGGTAGAGGGCCCGTAACCTACCGTCCACCGCTTTAGCAGTACTTATTTTAGCTACAGTATTTCGCTACAAGGTTATGCAAGGTGTAGCTGTGAAAAGAAAGGTGGAGAACCTGTAACTAATAACTCTAGTCATTTGTAAGCAAAGTGGGATTTATTTCCTGATATAGAGCGCTCACCATGGACAGAACAGTGTTTCGGTCCCCGCATACCAGCTGCCACTAAAATTTCTCCTTAGCTGCCTATCTGTCTCCTTATCTGTCTATTTCGGTAGAATTTCATTTGAATGCGGTCATCGCCAACATTTTACTCGCTGAAGAACGCTTGTATGCCTTGATATGCCCCACAAATTAGTACACAGCGAAAGATGAGCAGTATTTGCGTAAAGTAGCGGTGCCTACATGAGCCGACAAGAAATGTTGGCTTGACTCGTTAGCATGATGCTCAGCATATTTGTTTAAAAACTTAAAAACTCCTTTGATGTGGAACACATGTTGAATTGGAAAGATGTTACCCGCGCTGTCTCTGTGAAAACACTGATCGAAGAGTCGATCAAGCACAAGTAAATGGAGCGCTAGCGACGTTTAATGCATGGTCGCGATCGACTGGTTGCTTGCTGAGTATGAGAAAGCGAACAATTCTGATCCACTCCACTAAGAAAAGCAGTATCAATGACGTCGCATACTAAATTGTTATGGAATAGCAATGCTAATCACTTGAAAGAGGCTAAAATATTGCATGCATTCTCTCCGCATGCACACTCGATTTACGTCAATGGAAGACAGTTTCCATTAGAGGAATTACGAATACTAGAGCGACAACGGTTTAAAACGTGTGCGTTTTGATAGTTTATATGGGAAGGTCAAGCTTCAATGGACGAAACATAATGAAATCAGTGTATGAAAACAAACGATTTAAGCATTTTCAAGCGAATGTTATCGCGAAAGGTTATTTAGCCTGAACAGTCGCAAGTGTAAAGTTTCTGTGGAAAGGAATGGATTTCGTTTACGTGCAAACATTTTTTTATTGGTAAGCCTTGGATAGTTTTTTTGCTACGTTCAAAACTTGTTTTCTAGATAGCTCATTTCGGAAGCATTCCGGAATCTCCAAACCACGCCACAAGAAAGCTACCACCCTTGAAATGCACTATGCATTTTTGGACGCATTTTGATTTTTTGTACTTGCTGTGTTCACTGCTGCTTGAAGAGAACAAAATTCGTTCTGCTAACATCCTTCGGATGTTAATAACGTTAGAGATCGTTTTGCGTGCAGCTCAATTATGCGCATCTCTAATACAACCGATCAATGTGCAAGTAACCGTTTATTGCATTATGCATTTGTAGCAAAAGCAGAACAGAAATCATGATTTCAACTTTCTTATCAGGTCGCTTTTTAGGCCCGTTATTCAGTGTGATCGAAAGATATTTTCTCACAACAATTTTCAAGGAGCTAAAGAGCAAAAATGGGAACAGGACCCATAACAACATGTGTGGAAATGGGGCCATCTCAACCACGAAGAATTTATCGGAACCGGAATCGAAAAACTAAATAATTATTTGATTTAACTGACGTGTATTCACAAAAACAAACGTAATATTTAAATAGTAATTAACAAAGTAGACCTTGAACAAATGGTGAATGGTGATAGATTGAAACTTATCATAAACCGAGGGCAAACTGCGTCAATAAGACAAAACACCTTGATATTGCCAACTTTTGCGAGAATCTGTTTTGATGAACTCCTGCAATAAAAGTTGCAAATTTTGCTCTCTCTGCCCATTGCAAAAGGGCGCTAAGTACAGTCGCCCATCCACCATCAGGAGTTCTAACGTGTTATCTTATCGCATCGCCACAGCCTCGCAAAACTCTCCCTTCCTTTAGACCACCTAGCTAAGCGTCACTTGTGTCGTAAAAATGTCTTCAGTGAGTTGATCGTAAACCGTACACTAATGTACCGACGTGCACTTCAACTGGTCTCTTTAAATGGTTGGTTAATTGAAGTGGCGGAAACGCAGAAAAAAAGGAAACAGTAATTTCAAGCGTCATTATGGGACCATTATGGCACCAAGAAACAGTAATTTCAAGCGTCATTACTGCATTGTTTTTATAAAACTTACAGTCTTCTTAAGAACTCCTTACAAGTACCGACTGGGTTAGCCGCAAAGGAAAAAAAAACAAGCTGGAAAGGGTGAGAAGGCGTGGAGGAGCCGGCAGGATATGCACTTTTCGCAACCGTTCTATAAATGACGCAAAATCAAATGACGACGAATGACGCTTAAACATTTTTGCCATATCAGCTAACAGATGGGTGCAGTTGAGAAAAGTGGAGAGATTTTTTAAGAAATGTGGAGAGATTTTTTGAGAAATGTGGAGAGATTTCAATAAAGGTTAGACCATCTATTGCTCGCGGGAATCATTTACTCGAAATTCACGATTCGCTTTCCAAAACTTGCTCCGTTCTGAATGAGAGATTGAGATACCATGTTGTGTTTAATGCAGGCTATATCTAAAAAAAAAAAAACTTGGCAACCTGAGAAGATAAAAGCTGCAATTTTTCGTCACCCTGCGGAATGATTGACCCGAAAATCCGTTGCAAGAAATGAAATATTAGTCATAGATATTCGGAGCCGGCCTATTAAATCGCAAATTGTGACGCAAAATTGGAGCTTCCGGCTTGCTAAAAACTTTCTTCTCGGTGGATCCTAGCTAACCGAAATTCACAGACAAAATAGTATAAGCCTACCGATGTCTAGAGGACTCGTGTATTTCGCATGGGTCTCTGTTGTGCTCCGAATTCCTCCCTCATATAATTAAACCGTGTCACGCAACTTGCGCTAGCTCGTATTTCCATCGAAAATGACACTTTTACGACGTATGCAATATTTTTAATGATAATGATGAGCTCGTAAAGCATATGCAGTAATATTTTTGGGAATTGTTGATTTCAATGATAAATATGAACGGTTCATGTTTGCGTCCAGATTTCTCGGTCGTAGGAAATTGAGGCGTCTCATTAGCTTAAAGGTATTTAAGCTCATGCAACATAGAGGAAGAAAAAAAGCAGCAGTTAAGTGTCAAATCACCAACTTCAAATTCTCTATAGAGTCTATTAACCACCATAAAACGTGTAAACAGACTTAGCCTCAATACGGTGCTAGACGAGAGTCGAGAAATGCTCCTCGATCAGTCACTTATTTTGTGGAAGAAAGCGAAGCACAGTAGAACCAATGTTAAAAGCGCTTTGACCAGCTTCCTTAAGCGGAAAAATAAGAAAGTCGGATTTCCATTATAAGAGAGCAAAAAAGAGATACTTATGGCGGTAGGAATTAAATACTCAACTTGCTGAAGTAAGCGTGGTAGGGAGAAAGGGGTGGCTCGTTACACCAGCCGATCCATGGGCTATCGTTTCCGAAAGCATAGGATGGAAGAGAATCTAAAAATGCAGTAATGAACGAGACAGCAGTAAACTCCTCCCCTAACCCCCACCCACTACTTCTGCTTTCCACTGGGATAGTGAGAATCGGCGAAATTTTGGTTCATTAATTATCTATCTAGTTTGAAAACACAGAACGGTAAAAGAACTACGAAAGCTTCCCAGAGTGAATACACGCAATATCGTTAACTTGCGATTGGAGTAGCTTCGCACGACAGCAGTTATAAATGATCACCTGTCAGACGAAAGCCAGGATGCTATAAACATTTTTTTTCTTTTTTTACGCCATAGAAATTCAACAACGAGGGAAAATATCTTTCCGAGGAATTCACATTACTATTTTGACGAAATCTGAGAACTGTGCATTTTTGCTCACGCACTAACTAAGCCAAGTTACAATTCGCAAATCTGATAATCGTACTGCGCTCTAAAAGATCTCGCGATTATAAATGCAGATGGTATTTCAGTTTCACATAAATGAGATTTTGTGAGAAACGGCTTGTTTGTTAAGGATCATTGTTTTGCAGAGTGCGAATCGCCGCTCCGAAACGATAAAAGCAAACTAGGACAGCACTGTCCCATTTACCTGTTTTAATGTGTATATACGCGTGTGTGTGTGTGTGTGTGGATGTGTGTGTAAGGGGGGGGGTGGGTGTGTGCATGTGTGTGGTGTGTGTGTGTATGTGTGTGTATGTGAAAAATGGCGACACAGATGACCTTCAATTATTCGTAGTTTTCACATAAATATATCACTTCGTGATCAAAAGCGACCACTTTGTCTTCGAATGAATGTATGAGGAAGTTCGGGTGTTTTAAGGACTGAATGATTTTTGAATTGGAAAGAGGTTCAGAGGGGAAAAAAGTGTTCGTGGAGGAAAACGCCATACTGACTGCTCGAAAATAACCAACGATTAACCTGATATACTGCTCACCCTGCTCATTTCATTTACCATTTTCGTCTTTTGGAATAGCTGATTGGAAGACGTGCCCATTGTTAGACTGCTGATAAAGAAATGACTAAAAAAGTTATGGGTGCTTCATCTCTTTTCAACTTTGTTTCTGACTTGTCAAGAAAAAGTTCATGTCACTTCTTGGAATTTCTCATCATTTGTTTAGCGCTGCTCGAAGTATGCACACTCTTCAAAAGCATCATTTCGGAAAGATGGCAATAGGAAATGAAAGAAACATTCTATCGAGTTAACTGTTATTCGTTGTAGCGTAATGAGAGTTTTGCTATTCGCAGAGCAGATCTAATTGCGTTGTAGTTATGCAATTGTAGAGAAGCTTTCTGATTAGTGGAATTGTGTCCTTGTTTGAAAGAACCTCAAAATTGCATCACATAGCACGAAGCTCAGAACTCGATCGTCGCCAGGGCAAAGCGACAATGTAAGACGTGCGCCATATGCATAAACGAAATGAAGGGCTCAACATGTTTGAGCAAGCAAAAATTATTAACTATCATTCAAAAGAAGACGAATAATGGCTGACATAAGAACCCTTCACATGAACGATCGTATGCGCAAGGCTTAAAATGAAGAGAAGGAGCTATAGCGATATGAAGGACAGTTGAGAAATCGTCCATAGAAGAACTCAACTATAAAAACAAAGATGAAAGAAGAGCCTGAGCCGCAAACAAATGCTGCAAATGCCGATCAATGAGGCCAGTTAATCTTACCGATGCAACATTTAACTAATCGTAGCTTACTGTTTTGCCAATCATTTCTTTACATAACAACGGTCTAATAGTCAACGAGTCAAGATGGCGCTTTAGATGGCGCTAGAAATTTAAGAGTCTCAAATAGTGTTGCTGGACAACTGCATTGAAAACAATCAGTACAATTACCGAATAGTAAACGTAACGCTACACCGATCGCCACATGGGCTTTTTTTAAATGTTCGCCTTATGAGTCTGTCAGAAATACGTGATCAGAAACATATGAGCCGAAGAGATCTTCCTCGAACCATCTCCATCGCTCGTATGCCTGCCTTTTCCAATAGCTTTTGAAAGTGCCCAAGCCTGACGCCTAACCATCAAGCCGTCATTTGAACCTCTGAAGAGGGCTGGCTCATGCCGCGCTCTCGGAACTTGATTTTGTTTTTTTTCCACAGCAGCGCAAAAGTAACTCATAAACCGACGGCTATGTAAAGCATAGAGTGGACATTATAATAAAAGTGAAAACACGGAGGATTCGGGCAGTTAGTGCTGCACAGACTGATACTATTTCATCTGCTATATGAAGTAGCAGCGGTGACCAGTGCGACGTAGCAACACAATCTGTTCCAGTTTTATCAGTCTGAGTGCGCTGATCGTCCATGTTCTCGTTATTTGCGACTTCAAGAATCGCAGCAAATGAGGCGAGGAGAATAAAGATCACTGATACCGCAATCGCAACAAGAAACGGTATTTATATACGCGGCTTTTTTTTGTGCGCAAATGCATCTTGTTTTCAAACGCCGAAGATTCCTCTCATATTGCGCATCCAGTAATGGGTCTAAATGGGCAAGGAGCGATGCGCGTGGCTATTGAATCTGCCGACCACTCCAACAAAGCAATAAATCAGCTTCAGTTGATGGAATAGGAGCAATCTGGCCATCGTCGCTGAATTTGCCGGCCATTTCATGATTGTCTTATGACGATGTTAAAATCCTTAGCTCAGCATTCCTAGCAAATGCTCTAAGCTTCAACAAATGAATACTTCATTTTAGTCATTTATTTTCTCGTATTCACTGTATAGAATATAAAGCATACAATAGGGAAGTCTCTAAATAATGGTTTCTGGCTAACGATGAACCGTCACAAAAACTGATAGCTGCGAATGTCTTGTGAGAGATGTGACATGGCCGAAAGAATAAGCAGTGAATGATTCGAGGATTTATGCATTGCCACTTTTAGGATGGTTTGGTAGTGCAGGGCTTTTTCAGAGAAAAGTTCGCCCTCTCTCTTTCATTACTCAAAAAGGCCACTGTTTTCAATATGAAAATTAACTGTTAGAATTTGCTAATTTCCAATCGTCTGTTTCAAGAAAAGCGCTTAACGGTGCTTCATAAGAAAACCGCCGACTCGGAGGAGCTTTTCGTGCGAATAAATAGGTTGCATTGTTTGTAGAACAGCCACTTTGTGATCCGCATGAGGTGTGCCATTCTTTCATAGCCATGTTCAATGCATCACTTGGGAAAGGGATGAACAACTGATATCCGCTGCGCCACTTGAATAGAGTGCGCTGTGCGCCAAGCTAACCGCAGATTTCGTTTACGATTTGGGTGCGCCAGTTTGCACAGATTCTCTTTTAACTCGGTCTCAAAAAAAATCGCCTGACTCTTTGGAAAGTTAACTTTCTATGAGGTTGTTCATGGTAAGCGTTTTAAAAAAATCATCAAGGCGAAGTTTTATGACATAGGGCCTGATTGGGGATCTCTTCATATCGATTCTTTAAAGTGAAGAATACGACTTAGAATTGATGAACTCTTTTGAAAGCAACTGCGTGAAGCTTACATTCGAGCTGTCTTTTTTTCCACTTTTTCAAGTACCGCTAGCCAAGAAAATCACAAAGTCTAGGTAGTAAGCTGATTCCGAAAAAGGCATTGTGCCGCATAGCATGAACTGTTCGTGTTTCGAAGGAAGATAGAAAAATGGTTTTCGAGGGCTTCTCGAAGAGGTTCAAATGTGATCCCGAAGCGGATTTCTCTTATTTCGATTTTTAATGCGGTTAGAGTTCCCGACCGCGTGAAAGAGTCGTCTAACGTTTACCTTATAGCATGGCTTTGCTTGGCTCCGAATTCGAAGTGGAAAGTAAGGAGGCATACGTGTTTATGCGTTTATATGCAGCGGTTCTGTAATATTGCTCTTTAGACGCCAACAGGCGTAAAGCGAATGGAAACTAGATGTGTACTGAGCAAAGTAATAGGAAATGAACGGTTCAAGAAAAGTGAAGCAGAGTTCACATAGTAACGATGTGCCCGGTTCGGAACATTCAGATCACAAAATATTTTAAAAAAATGGTGCTACCGCTTTGCACATAATATTTTAAACGATGAAATGGGCGTTATGGCACCAAAATTGTGCCACAACACATGCAAACGTACAAACAGAGATTTCACCCACCCAAAAAGCAAGAGTATGACGATTTGCTCGTGTATATCTTCAGGTGCAACTTTTTGGAAACGGTCGACGTGAAGTCGATCGTTGAAACACACGTACCATCACCTTACATATCAGAAAGAAGTGAAAGCACCATTTCTCGCAATTTCCTGTCAGCTACTAGCGCTATAATTCAATGCCTTGAAATGCTTTTCCGAAACAGAGCTCATTACAAATAACATTTACGATGTACGGAAGGTGCAATAGTCGCGATCATGCTTTTTCTGCAACAAATCGGAGTGGACTACATATGCTGGGAATAAATAATGAAATTGTTAAAGTAACGGTACGTGCAACTTGCAAGCTTAAATGAGAGATTTGGAGAAGACGACAGATAGCATGAAAAATTGCATCTTTACGATATATAAGAGTTATGAAGCGAGGCACATTCTCCCGCTTGCATTTGCGCTTAAATCATGGTCTGTACACTTACGGCTGCATGGCGTTTAATATATGACCAGTTGGCCGGAGACAAACAATTAATACCGATTTTATTTATCGCCCGTGAAGGAACACGCTCAAATGGTCATAATCGCTAATGATATTATCCCGCTTCGTCTTGTTCCTTGTATTTTTAATGCGCTCATTCAATATGTCAAGCGCAGAGCAGCTAACTCTGCTGACGCCGCTCATTCATGTCGCGCCATCCGTCATTTCCGTCTTGTGGTATTTATGAGAACGAACCCTGCTTCGAGAAAAAAATGTGCAAAAATTAGGTTCAGTGGTGAAATGGATAACACGCTTTCGCAAAATGGTTGCGATAGTTGCTTAAATAATATACAATACGTCGATGAATCAGTAACATGAGCGTTGGTGTACTACGATCTCTTCTCTCCCAGACTATACTGTTTCTAAAACTCATGCACCTCCTTGCCCAAAGAGTGAAAGGAAGGAAGCAGGTTGGATTACGCCTTTACGAAAACCTGTTCTCATGCCTTGCTATTTTTCTTCCGGGATACTATGCAATTTGGCTACGACATTATGTAACCGTCATATGTGCTCTGACGCACTCCATTGTGCGATTCTTAATGACAGCAGAGGTATGGACGCACAAGAAAACTGTTGTTATGAAAGAGCCAAAGCATAATACAGGCAGGCCAATGCATAGCTCAACTAAAAGTGAAACTAAGTACTTGATCAGTGCAATTCTGTACAAATTGCTCCAACACTGCGTTCGCTACCAAGAGATGAGTTTGCTGACATTAATCATCAAGAGAAAAACGCATCTAAAGCAGTCGTGCAGTAAAAACATCTACCTATAAAGGAATATTCCATAGGATCACATATGTTGTACAGCAACGAGTTTTACGAGGACCTTTAGGAAAAAAATGAGCTCCAAGAAAAGGTGGCTTCGTTACCTAAGGAAAACGACAAGGAAACCTTTTCAATTTGTTCAACAAATTGAAAACAGCCGCTTAGTAAAAATCAACGAGTTCAGAACCTCACAAGCTCCAGCATGTGACAACAACAGCCACTTTCAACAATCATGAATGGCACAGATGCATAAGCAAATTTGTTGAAATACTGGAAAGTGGCCATACTTACAGTAGACCCCGGCGCACACAATCGCTGTTTACCACGGCACCAATTGTGGTAATTGAATGACTGGAGGAAAGACTCTGTTTACTTTAACGGTTAGGTCAGAGACCTTCAAGGACATTTAAAGGACGCATATCAACAGATCCCAGCAGAGGACCTCATTTTAGCACGGTTCATGTAAAGGTTATACAGGACTTAGCAGCACTCACGCCACAATTTCAGAGTAACCGCTGTGACGAAACCTTGTCACCGTGGTCGTGCGGCAAGGTGATGATCGTTGCTTGCTGTCTGCTTGAACCTATTTTCTCTAGCGTTCGTTTTGCTTTGCTCGCAGTCATAGTACTCATTTCGTGTTAATTTCGTAGCGGATTCTTAGAGAGATCATTTAAATAAATATTCGATTGCTTGTTTTCCATCTTTCACGTTGTTTTGGAGAATTCGCGACCTGGCAGGTTGCTTATCCGATCTCATTCATACATACGTTGATAGCCTAACAGGCCGTCAAATTTTTTCAGTTGATGCGTCCGCCTAATGGAATAAATAATGATTTTTTTGTAGAAGGCGCTCATCCTTTTCGTTGACGACTGCATTTATTGGTAAAAAAAGCAGTTATTTTTGAAGAAGGATAGTTTCTATTCACATGAATAAAGAAAACTCCACGAGACAATGAGATATGTAACAAAACCGTACCGACATAAATGCAGCTGTACGAGAATATATTTGGATAAATTGCACACATGTGCATGAAACAATCGAAAACAATCAGCAAGGAATGATGGTAAGAGAGTGAGTTGCATATGTGTACATAGACGAAGCAAAACCAATCAGCACAGGACAGTTTTTTTAAACCGTACTGACACAGTTCAGTTTGCTCCTACCATGGTCTAGAATGGTTCGCTTGAATTACTTAAAGGGCCCAGGCCATTCGATCGTATAATTCCTTATATTTCACTGACAACGACTGCGTAAAAAATTTTAGAAAAACCACATTTTCGAAAACCTCCATTATCCCTATGCTCACCCAAGCAGCGCACCATTCACAAACGAAATCGAAGCAGGAGAAGGCAAAAAATTCTCTCTTCAAGACCATAGAACTCAATCGTCAGGCAACAAGTTTTTGACATCTTCAAAAAGTTTTCTTTAAAATCGACAATGTGAATGATCATGTAGATCGGTTGGCGTACCATTTCGACAGCTACTTTCCGAGCAAGGCCACCAATGGACGCCATTTCTTCATATGTTCACATATCAGGTTTCAACCATCAATTCAGTAAATAGTATTCGATTCTTAGAGATCGTTTACTCGCGATAATTCAACAGTTTTTGGCGGTGCGATGAATTGCGAACGGACTACGTGCATCGAAACAATAAAAATCGTTCATGGTTGAGTGGCCTTAAAAATCCGCTACCCTCGGCTACTTTGCAGTTGACCCGAAAATGCACTATTGCTGCCCTTCATTACCATGCTGCTTGCCATACGCTTGACGAAGCTTTATTAAGCGTCACAGGTCCATAAATTATGCTTGCCAATGTAGGCGGCTTCGCGCTTTTGAATTTTAAATTACAGGACCGGCAAACACACTCACATACGTTTAAGGGCAGGGTGCACACCCTCACCACAATGGACTTTAGCGATGGGTGGCATTATGCTCATGAATAGGTAGGTAGGTTTTTAGTGACATCATGGCCGAGTTTTGTATGCATTATGAATCTTTACAATCGAATACCTACTGATCTTTTTGGTGCTTGTAGCATCATGCTATGCCGTTCTTCGGACGTATTTGACTGGAAAAAGAAAACAATGCAATTCAAGGAACTAAGAATGTCTCAGTTGTTCAATTGTTCGCAATCTCCATGGCTACTATCACTTCCTGAAGTCGGCCTCCTAACGACTACCTTTTTGAACGTCTAGACCAACAACAGACGGCAAACAGGCATCGACAGCAACAGCTTTTGTGATAACAATGAAAGACTAAATAGACGCTTTGTTACTGACACAAAATGACAGCCGTATTACCTCAAAAACATTAAATCATGATCAGTTATGCATTAGACGATATTGACTTGTGTTTTCGCTTTTCGCATCCTCAGTAGCGAAATCTACCATCAGGAAACCGTTGTCTACTCTGTGAGCTTGGCTGGCCAACAAGAATATATCGCCAAGGTTAACAGCGAGAAAGGCTTAGGATAAACGAAGCTTGAGTGACGAGAATATTAGTGATGAGTATTACGTCCAAGTCGGTAAGTACGAGAAGAAAACAGGGGACCTTCGCTTAGTTTCCTTTGATCCTTTGTGGCATTGTTGCGTTTTGCATGCTCTAATTCTAATTATGGACGGCCTTTGATGTGTGGAACAGATAGTCCTAAAATGAAGTTAAGACATAAAAAAACGCGCAAGTAATTAAGAAATCGACATGAAATGCTGCTGGCTCGCTGCTAATTACGGCCTACTCATTCGTCAAAAGCAGCTTCTTCTGATAGCAGTCCAGCAGTGGTTGCTGACCGACGGTGCAGTTTAGAAGATTAAGGAATTTTCATAGTGCGCGCACGTTTAAGAAAATGAGTGCAACACTCTTCACCCACACTTTAAGCACAGCCAAGAACAGTGTTTGAAAAATATTACTATAGAAATTACGAACAATTTTCTTCGTAGTCCATAGCGAATTTCCCCTTCCCCCACCCGCTCCCTCCAACAAGACTACGTTCTTTTCGACGGAAAATCATTCTTGGGCAGCATGCGACCTACGTTGATTCATTTGGAATTGTTGATTACCCATCCATTCTATCATGCTGTTCATGCGGTCAGCAAACTATCAGTGAACTGCAACAACAATTTAAACACCAGCAACATGAAAACGTTGGTGTCACATTTTCGTGCTGACTATCCACAAACCTTACACGCGAGCACTGTCGTCCAAATCCCTTGTTAGAACAGCCAATGCAAAGGCGAAGCTTAGGTGTGTGTTCATGAGAGACAAAATCATAGGAATTTTCAGTACTTTGTAGACGGAATGTTAGTGTGCTCCTCCATCCATGTGCGATTAGGCCACTTTTGCAACGTCCGATTCCAAAAATGGTGAGGCTGGAATTACCAGAGTATACAGTATTATGAATTCGTAAAACAGACTTGTATGCAGAACAATGGGGAGGGGAGCGACTTTTAAGGGGTGAGGGCTCGAAACGCTTAAAAATGCAAAGTAATTGTGCTGCGGGAGTTAGGCACTCAACTCGGCCTCGTTTATGAACAATATATTTTCTAAAATCTAATAGCAGGTAGCATTCAAAAACACACTGAGCTAGATCGATACAAGCAATGCAAGCCGCGCAATTATAACACTTCCCATCAATTAATGCTGTTTGAGCAAAAGCGGTTCGTTTTGATTTCTTAGCGCGCGTCGCTAAGATATCCTCGATTGCACCCATTTACTATTTGACGTTCTATTTCTGACGTTTATGATGCCAGCTGCCTTCTGACCAAAGAGCGGAGCCCAGTGCCCCTTGCTGAGCTGCAGCACTTAAATGAATTAGCAAAAAAAAAGATAGAACTTACTGGTAATGCTAGATCTTAATTTAAAATTAACTGTGTTTTGTAAAGCTGCTTGACCATCACCACTGGCAAAGCTGTTTTCACCAAAAATAGGAATTGTGTCGTATGAAGTCACTTATTAAAACTTTTATGCTCTTTTCTCAAGCACTGCAAACACAAAAACCTGGTAGAAAAAAGTCTTTTCATCTCAGATGGCTATTTGGCAGCTCTCTGATGGAAGGGTGACTGGAAATTCGAGGAGGGCTCGCTTGATACGAACAGATCATGAACTGGTTCACGCTACTTAATACAGGTGAAGTTGATGGGCTTGGCCAGGTAAGAAGGGATTCTCGCAAAACAGAGCTTGGGCATATAGTCCTGAAGAGTAGATTGTTTCGATGGGACTAGTTTCCGTTGTCAGTGAACAATACTGACTTTCATTCTATTCGTGATAGCAAATTTGTTCTAGAAAACGCAGTTAACAATAAACAAAAACGTAGCATTATGAACGAATACGTGAAACCTTCTCCATGTGAGGTGATCAGTACGTTTGGAGAGGCGCACAATTTTGGATGGACTAGACCTATTTGAACAAAACAAGGAAGAACTGAACAGATCATTTTAATGACAAGCCACGTCTAAAATGAGACAAGAAGATATAGCATGAGTAAGTGCAAAAAAATCAACTGCTATAGCCTGAGGAAAGTAAGCTGCATTTTAAAGTGGTAGAGTGATAGAGCAGAATCTAGGAAACGAGCACCACAAACAGGGGAAAATTGAGGGAATCTAGTGGAGCTAAATTCATTTCTAGCACATTCCACTGCTTAATTTCCCTCCGTTCTTCCGCTTTTGCAAAGGCACTAGTAAAGTGCAACACCGAGCGCTGTTTCAGTTAATACTAGTTTCTGTGGAGAGTGATCTTCAGCCGGGAATATATGCTGACGAGCAACTTGTTCCGCGTAAGCCACGAAAGTCTGAAGGTGGAGAGCGATACATCACAGAAGGACCGCGTCGAAGGCCATTTCGACCTGTAAAAGGTGCGAGGTGAGGTTACGGACGGGCTCATTTCACTCAACGGGCTATGGAAAAACACTAGCCAATGCACACACTCGTCGAAGGATAAAGACAGCACAGTAGCCTCATGATGGGAAGGCATGCAAACCCTACTTAAAAACGTTCGATTGGATAACAATCTTGAAAATATTACATGAAGCGCGGCGAAGAAGGGTATTATTAAAGTGAAAACTTTTTTTCGCCACTCAAAAGAAGTATTGAAATCCATATGCAGCCGGCGAGCGAAACAGCGAACTTGGCTGCCGATAAGTTCACTTGTTGAGGCGCAGTTGCGTGGGATTCGGAACTGAAGACCTCAAAAAGAAAAGCAACTGTTCATAAATTATTCGCCCTATCGCTTCCATCAAAGAAGAACAGCCTCAAACTACACGAGACCATTGATGGGTAAGTATGTTGCCGCCAAGAATTTCTTACGCTGCAAAATAATGGAAGAATCGCAAAATATCGCATGAATTCCTTGTGATGAAAAATATCACAAGTGGTTATTATGTAAAACACTGCAAGAACTCCTCACGATGCAAAATACAGCACGACTGCCCTACGATGCGTGATACTGCAAGAATTCCTTACGATTTAAAATGATGCAAGAATTCACTACCATGCAGAATACTGCAAGAATTCCCACGATGCAAACTACTGCAAGAATTCTCCACGATTGGAACTACCACAAGAATTGCCGACAAAGCGAAACCATGCAAGGATTGTTTACGACACAAAATACTGCAAGAATTTCTTATGACGCAGATTAACGGAAGAATTCCCCACAATGCAAAGTCATACAAGAATTCCCCTCGATGTAAACTACTGCAAGAATCGCTCGCGATGCAAAACACTGTAAAAATTCCTCACAACGCAAAATACCGTATGAATTCCTGGCAATGCAGTGCCTTTTTAGAAAATCCAAATTATTTGTGGATCACCTCCAACAATATTCTTAGCACACTCGCATAAGACGTTGTTTAGGAACTGAGGCCAGTGTGCGTATATCGGTTGTAGTTGTAACGTGACCCAAAAAGGGACGAATTTAACGCTCTCAATCAAAAGGAAAATTGAGCTGGAATCAAAAGGAAAAGAGTTTTAGAAAAGCACATACGAACACGCGCCATGCGAGGGGCACTCTATGCGATTCATTGATTCTGCTTATCAGCGTGATTGATATCCGTAAGCTGCTCAGGAATAATGCAAATTCAAGGTTTTCGCATCCGAACGATGTCTAACAAAAAACGTTTACAGAAGATTCGTTCCATACGCTCCGGAAGATTTGCATTTTTGCAAAGCGCGTTATAGCGATGCGGTATCTATTCGTATTTGCGTATATTTCTGTCTGCGTGTTCAGTCGCTTCAACTCGTATGCTAGTGAAGCGAAAGCTATGAAATTTACTAGGCATAATCAACACCAGGGAAATTATGCCCTCATAAAGAGGTTCTCCGCATTTTGAGTCGGTAGGATTTCACAACCCAGAGATCTGATCGCAGAAAAGTGAATTTTTGGAAGTGGATCGTACAGCTAGTCGGGCCGGATAAAATTTGAATAGTTGTTATTTCCATGCATTTTACGGGGACCGATAAGTGAGCAGGTGAGTCGCAAAAGTGCAAATCGTGCCACCCATCCCGCATGCATCTCCACTTATTCTATAATTCAGCCAGTGCATAATGGAACGCCAATGGTCCTAAGATGCGTGCGTTTTTCTTGTTAAATTTGGTTGCTTGTAGTGCCTTGTGTGATGGAAGAATCGGGTCGATATTGAGCGCATAACTTGGCAGAAGCACAGGTTACGTCCGTCAACTCAGTTTTGCTGGTTTAAAACGCATGCTGCTTTAAATCCGCGTGGCCAAAATGCTTCGAAAGTGTGACTAGTGAAACGGAAAAAAACTTCGATTGCAGACGCTTTTCGTTTTTTGAAAGACCTATACAATTTGATGCAGTTTAGGTTACGTTTAAGCAAAGTTTCATTTAAATAAAACTTTAAATGCACTAATTAACTCACCTGTTTATCAAGCCGAAAGTTCGGCACTTTAATAAGTCTCTAAATAAATGAACGCTGTAGCGTTAGGAGTTCACAAGCAATGTATTGTATCGATGGAACACCTAACGTATCACACATTCGCTGCAATTTCCTGGCTTTGCACTGCCTTTCGTTTAGTCAGAGCTCTCAAGAAAGAAGAAAAGTCGAAAATGTCAAATACCGAACATTGTATTTTCACTACTGCGCAAATGCCATTTCAATAGTTCGTCTAGACAATCCTCATCTGAAGTTTACTAAAAAGCCGTTATAAGAACAAGGAGGCCACAGAAATATCGAACTCAGCGAGACCACTTAGGGAGAAAATGTCTCTTGGACGTCTCGCTAAGCAATCTGAGTAATAAGCGAACCCATACTCCGAAGTCGCCGTTCATTTTCACTTCAACACCTCAAATAGATTTCCAGTACCTCGAAAAACTCAGAATTAGAAAACAGTTGGAAATAGTGTCAAATCGCTTTGTGCAATCCATGCACTTAGTAGCGGGAGATTAACCGAAATCACGCTGTCTTTAATGTTACGATGAGGTGACAATTGAACTCAGAGGAAAAAGACTTGATTAATCAGCTCCACTTCAAACTAATTAAAAGTTCTCTAAAACACAGGCACCAAGAAAAAGCCAAAAAGAATGCAATTAATTTAAAATTGAGCACGAATTTCAAAACGACGCGGGAAAATAGTGCAGAGTGTTAAGGTGAGGTGGTTTGCGAAGCGAATGAATGAGGACTATGAGTATCTAAGTCTCGATTGGAAATTCAGAAGATCGGAAGGTCAACTTTTGCTGCCTAATGATTTAGTTCTAATTTCCACTTGATATTCTCTTGTCACGGGATGGTCATGCCTGTATTCGCCAATTTTGAGAAATGTTTCACATGCATTTTGAAAAGAGGACATGCTTCAAAAAAGCAATAGAGCAGCTTTAAAAAATGATGATTAGACTATTTAGAGAAATCTTCGTGCAAGGATGAAGTATGCAAATGGTCACTGATAACAATCCTAATCAGAGTCAGCCTGCTTTATCACCGAAAATGATGAAATTAATTGCAAACTTGCAAAAAATGTGTAGAAGACGTGATAGGAGCTCTCATAAACGATGTACATCACTCAGTTGGCAATGTTGGCAATGTGGTTGGTATATTAGTGAGACGCACATGAGCGATTGCCTTGGCAAAATCTATCGATGATACCATATAAAATTCTAGAAAGAAAGCATATTCACTGAAGGAGTTGTTTTTTTTTCAACTCGTTCCCGTTCAAGAGTATCGCAAAAGCCGAACACCGTTGAGGCGCTTGAATTTCAACCTGTTCGTTTGTCCAGTAGGTAATCGGAAAATCGTGAGTCGAGAAATTAACAATTTGGATTCATAAAAAAGAAGCTTAACAAAGCTTCAATGGGCGATCGGGCGATGAAACATTAAAACGTATTTGCAATTAATCATATTTTTGACACCTGATCGACGACTGAAGTACCACAGTAGCGTAGCATCGTCCCAACTTTGAATCAACAACAGCGCAGTTCGTTTACGCGACATGCCAAATAATAAAAAACTTGCGGTCATATAAATCGAGTTAAATTTTTTTGGGAGTACGGTGAGCATTTTTATTCCCAAAATTTTAGACCTGCTTTGTCCATTCCTTTTTTGGATAAGCCGTAAAGAGAGAAGAAAACGGCCGTCAAAAGACTCGCATTTTTCGACTCCCGAATACAAATCAACGGATATAATAAGCTGTTTAATAGGCAGTTGCATTTGGCAGTTAACAGCATTTAAGACTTCACTATTTGAATTGTAAAAAAAGATGATTGCCGAATCGCAATGAGATCCGTTCATTGTTTGAGCTCATGAATAAACAATAGATTTCAGGATTTGAACCTGAGATAAACAATCGAGACTGAGAGAAACGGAACAGAAAAAAAAAGCATTTCCAAACGTTCGGACACTTGCAAATTTTAAAAAAAAAAAGAAAAGAAGTTATTAACGAAGTGCAGGAGGACAAAAGTGAGCGCCAGAAATGTGTTTTCTCTTCCGCAGCGTTTAAATAGCTGCAGAATTACAGAAAATAGAATCTTGCTTCCTAATGACAACCATGCACCGTGGCGAATTCATACTGCAAATAAAGCGGAGATGTGTTGAAACAACACATTTGTTGTTCGACGAATAGCAACTATTCTTACGATCTCACAAAGGCACTGTGATGAGTTTAGTTTCACAAAACAATTACTTCATGCATCTTCACGAGCTTTGTGCATGGAAATACACAGAGATATCAGATTTAGACCTATAATATGTGCCGTACGCCATGTGACGAATGCGCAACGATGACTGTTCCACGAAATTAACTTCCAAACACTTCTTAAACTATCCAGCACTTCCATTACAAATGGATCGCAGAAAAAGCTTACGCTATGGTCGGAACGAAAGCATAAACATCTCATAGTACGAGCATTCCTCTTGCACAAGTTGGCCGAAAACAACGGTTTGGAGGAGCATTAGTGCAGCAGAAACACTCCTAATCGTTCCAACATCAACCCATTTGTAATAAGCAAATGGCTAAGCTTCCGTCAACTTATTGCACTAAATAAGTTTTGAAATTGATTGCGCTAAAAACAAAGGAAAAAGCTAAGGGCAAGCTATTAATAAAATGAACTATAAGAAAGGCTTTAAAAAAAAGTTTTTATCCAGCTTTTATGTTATGTATGAAAAATGAAGTTGCCGCCATGAAAAAATTTCTGATCCATTTGTGTACTATCTAGAACAACGAGAGTATTTCAATGAGATACTTACACCAAAGAACAATCTTGCTCGCGTGATCGGATTCCTCACGCATCGCCTTCACCTCCATCGAAGTTCGGCTTGCGATAGAATATAATTACAAAAGTTTTGAAAGAAGCGCAAAAGCTGCATGTGATGCTGCCGTTGAATAGATTACAAGGCTTAAATATTGTGACTTTGTCCAACAATAAAATCGACCAACGACTGTATGCAACTCTTGCTTAACTCAGTGCACGGCTATCACAAAGATACGTCCACTGAGTTCCGCGGATTGAAGGCGACAATTGTTGGTTTTTCGTCGACATTATAGGTACGCCGGTAGGAATATGTTCAAGAAGCAAAATATGTGTGGCTCAAGTCCTGCTAGCTATTGTAGCTTCCATCAGCAGCACAAATTTTTTTCCAGTGATAACTCTATGAGACAATGAAACATACTCGATCAGAACTGTTCCATCAAAGTTTTGTACCATCATTGCATCGAAAAGTAGCAACATATCGAGAACTTAAACTGTAACAAGGCAAGGAGGAGAGTAGCAAACATCTCCATGATATGCCTGTTTAGATCTCAAGCTATTTAGCATAGCTGCAGAAACGCGTGACATTAACAAAGCAATAAAATGTTCATCGCACAATTAGAGTCCTAAGAAAGGCGGCTGAATGTCGCCTTTGAAGCTTGGCATTTAGCAAGAGCAATTTAATTGTTGCATAACGGTCACATGTGGCACTTTTGAAATGTTCGTTCGCCTGCTGTAAAAGTTGCATTACAATGAGTAAGCGTTCAGAATTAAGCACTGCAATTTATGCGGGAAGTGTAAAATCATTGGCGCCATACGCCTGAGGGTGAAGGGGTCTTCACAAGTCAGCGGGAAGGGGGGCACTAGTTCAGTGGGTAGAGAACTGGCCTAGTATACGAAATACAGGGGTTCGGATACATAGTGCCACTAACGTTTTCTACTGCCAGAGGTCAGGCAGAGCATCAATTGTTGTCCGAACCGCACGATCATCCAAACGAAGTTTACGTAAAGTCATGATCGTCACAATCATCTTGGCGTCAAACTGAGCTCGAGAGCATGGCCTAACAGAATGCGATTTTAAACTGCGAAATTCTGCTCCAGCTATGGGGTTCCCAGATGTCGGCTCAAGAGCATATCAGCTGTCATCTTCGTCTTCAATGGATCGATCACCTTTCCACTCGGCTACCTCGTTTTGACAATCTAGTCATTCCGACACCCGCCCGCTGGGATTACGGAATGGTGAATACTTAACAGACTGCTGTCAATATAATAAGTCGGCGATATCAACCGGATGGATGGACTAATTGTATCCTGTAACAAAAAAAAACACTTCGCTAAGGTTAACAATTGCATTTGGAGAGGCGCAGGAATTTCCGACAAACAAACGCAATGTTCACATTTATATCCAGTAATAAACTATACCGCGCTCACACGTGTTATCAGTACATTTTCTCGTCTCAGTGACCACTCTAATGTGGGAAATGAAGTATTGCAGGGCAGTACAACATCAACTCAGTGACATAATAACTCAATGACAAGGTTTTTCGTTGAATACAGGGAATGTCAAATGTGATAGGAGAAAGCTTGTTATTCAAGTGCTTCAAAATCAGTGACTTGATAAGTTTAGTGCAAAAATACACTGAAACGCTGAGGTCATCCGATTGCTTAAAGCATACGAAACGGTAAATTTGCGGAAACAGACGAGGAACCATTTATTTAAAAACAGCATCTTTTATTCGCGTTCTTTAACCATGCATAAGACTCATTTAAAAATAGCGCAAAAAGGCAGAGATGAAACAGTGAAATGAAATAAACAAGCACTACCGAACGCCCATCCTGAGTTGCTGCAGTGTGTGTTCCTTGATCTCTTACTATTCGTCACCTGCTTGCACAAAATGAGAATTTGGCTCATATCCGATTTTCGATCAACACTCGCAAAATGTTTTCAGCTTTTACTTCGGCAGATTAGAAAAAATATGTGTTAGTAGAGTTGATAACATACACCAATTTTACAGTAGTGAGTCCTGTGAATTCAGCGATTCGACAAGTTATACCACCACCAGGATGCGTCATGCCATACTACCACATACTGGATGCGTTGTGCGTGATGACTGAAGTAGCTTCATAGGCGTTATGCAGGAGCGACCTCCCTATCAAATACACACATGAACTTCGTTGTTTCTCAGCAAAAGTAATGGCGTGCCAATTATTATGTTTTCTACTTCAATTCGGCCCAACAGACTGCATAAGAACTGACTGCTATATATTTGTTTTGTGTGCCACGCAATTTCCCAAGTGCATTGTTCAAGACAGAACTTAGTTTATGAAATCTAGTGACCAAATTAGGCTGGACTCAACTATCCAAGACAGGCCACTTTTGTACATGAGTGCTCGTTGTTCGATGGTCGCTAATCGTTCTGTTATCTATAAACAATTTTACGACCTTCCACTTTTCATTCCTGGTACAATAACAAGTTTGATGCTATTGGCTTCAAAAATAGCACATAAGAAAATTATCGATCAATTTCTACGCTCCACTGCAATCCACTGCAGCTGAATGAGCTTCATCCTGAAAGATTATCACGTGAAGGCGCAGCTGAACGTGCGCGTTTAGAATATAAAATTCGCGGTGCAGAATTCATTCGAGAATTGGGAGTATCAAATATGTATGTCGGCAGAGGATTTTCATTCCGGGGAGGGGAGGGGAAGAATTTTTGATAATCTGTTAGGCCCTGCGAAGAAGAAATCTATTGAGGAGAACCTTGACAAGAGAGAGGAGAGGATACAACAAAGCAATGCTATGGTGCTAACCCAGATTTCAGCTGGCAGCCCAATCTGAAGTAGAATTGAGCTCGCAAACGTTGGATTATTGGAGCCTGAAATGCATGCACTATTGCACGTTCAAGAAGATTTCGTCATAGCATGGCAAACATTCGGTACCTAATTCACCCACATTCATTGCGTTCCTTTCGCTTGTTTGCCGTTTTCAGCTTGCCAATTTTAGCGTTGTTGCACCTGGCATATTAGTGTTGTTGTGAGAGAAGCTGTACAGAAGTTGACTCTTCTTGCAATGCAACGAGACAAGTTTGACAAAAACTCCTTATTAACATGCACAGGAATACAGCTTGAAAAGCTTCCGTCAAACACGCGACTTTATGAACCCTTCGTTTGGTTTGAAAAAGAGTTTTTAAAACATTGGACAAACGATTTAGAAAGAAAAATATGATAACCGTTCATAGTGGTGAAGAGGATTTCGTTCAACTGCAAAATGACAATATTTGCTAACTGGAAGATGGGCGAACATGCGATAAATGTCTTTTTGGTTCTTACCCATCGAAGGTAAATACCCCTTATTTTCGCGCATTACTTTCTTTGCATGTATCCTGACCGCCATGTTCTTCGCAATACTCCCTAACGGTGTTTTGATGTTGCCTCCAAAAGTAGCATCAAAATGACTTTATGTTTTGTCAATATACAATAATTTGGCCAATCCATTCTCTTGTAATCTAGCACAAGCCGTTCATTCCAGAAAAAAAAAGCATTATACGATTGGAAATGGCACGATTTCCTTGAAGTGTTTCGGCGCAGAAGCTTCTTGCAGTAATCGTTTTCGTTATTTCATCCCGGGCGGTCGGCTTGAACAGTTTCGAGCGCGAATTTTTTATATCTTCGAATTATACTGGTGGCCTCTGAACACTCAAACAAAACTATCAGCAAGCAATATGGTACTGTATTCGGCTGAAATGAACGAAGTGATCCGAGCATTGCTTGCAGAAACAAAAATAGTAGCTGCTTTAAAGTTTTCAAACCGGAAAAATTGCTTGCCGCTGCTTAATTAATCATGCGTGTAAGGGCCATTAATATGAAGCGTTCGTCGACGACGCCGGAGAGATTCGATGATGACCTACAAAGGAAAAAACAGCTTTCTGCAGTCGCCTCATTCCTCCCCTAGCGTATATAGCTAGAAGTCTTCTCTCCTCATTCCTCTCGCCCCCCTCCCGGTTCCCAACAGTTTACAACAATTTGTGGTTCTCTCTATGCCCCACCGTAGTTTGGAAACTAAGAAGCCCAAAAGCCTCAATACAAATATAATACAAAAATCGAGATTGTGAGCTGAAACATATACCAACAAAAGTAACCTTTCCACTTCCTATAAGCACGGTGGTCTACCGCTGCGCCAATATAGACCTTCCCAACCTTCCTCTGGGAAGCCGTGGATGCATATTTCACAGGGCATTAATTGAGTTAAAGTAGTCGAAATGTTATGTTCATCGGCAAGTTTGCAATCTGCAAAGTGTATCACAACAACTTTGTAGCTGATCATATATGTGTATATCTCTCTATCTGTTCAGCGATTTTGATTCTGAAAGTAGTGCTGCCAGATTTTAGTTGGGCGTTCGAGTCGGACAAAATATAAATGTTTGCCAGTTTTGAACAGGGTATGAAATCTGCCGATTTGATGGATAATTGAGCAAAGCTCGTAACATGCCAACTCGCTGTCACATCTTTCTAATTGTTTTTCAATGGCGAACACAGCTTTGGGAATTTCGAAATTGGCGCTTCAATAATCAGCTAAATTTTGAAAATAATTATACATCGAAATTAATGACGCTTGCGATGAGATGCTGATAATCGATGCAATGAGTCCTCTACATTGTTTGAAACGTTAAGTCCTTAAGAAATGTGCTGTTAAGCCTCTCCTTGCAAAGAAAACTTCACGAAACATCCCACTGACCGTTGACAGTTGCAACTTGCAACCGAAAAGAAAGATGTCGGAAAAAGTAAATTGACAGCAGGTTGTGTTGTTGCAAAGGACATATTTAATCGCTGTATGCATGCGCATATTTAGTTCATCCGTTTATGGCAACTGAATTATTGAGTAGTTTATGATCGTGTAGCGTTATGCATGCGGATCGGAAGTAATAAATTCACGCAAATCATCGTCGTTACAGGATAGTTGTTGCATGGCAACGCATCAAATTATATCTCGTTCTGAATATGCTGCGGGTGATTCGTTCCTAAATTTAATCCGTCTTCCTCATTTTGAACCAAACGTCCATATCTTCATTCATCAAGATAAATGAGATGCTACCGTTGAATAGAGCGTCTTCTTGGAGAACAGCGCCCTCCTATAGTGAAAAAGAATTTCCCTTTCACACTAACAGTCTCCTCGTAGGAACAGCACAAGAACAGCGGAAGCCTTCCATCTTCTGGTGGAAAGCTCGAAGCTAACCGCAAATAGGTGGTTCACTAGGGCAGTTCTCGTGTTCTGCTCTCTACATTAATGTTATATAGACAAGTAAATTTCTTCATTTTCTTTGAGTGCAAAAAATTGCTCAACATCTCATTGAGCGGTATCTCAAATTTGTGCTTTACCGTATTTCAGTTAAGATCCGACTATACGGTGCACTCGAGATCAGAATGGAAAGAAATGTTCATTTGATACATCTCCAACAAAGGCAGTAGCAAACAACGCTCAAAGTTGAATAATTATATAAACCGTCCAGCTCTCCTTCAAATGGACCGCACGATGGCATTATACTCGTGACCTCTCGTTAATGGAAGACATTTGCTCTATCGTTTTAGTCTTGGTGGCGCCCTTTTTCGTACCAGCACCCATTGACTGTCAGGTGGTAGAGTTTTACGCGCTTTATTTTTTTGTCTCTGCTTTATTTTTTTTTGTGGTACAGTTCGGTATTATTTTTTGTCTCTGCTCGATGAAAGTCTAGAGCGAAATACAAACTGCAACCTGCCTTACTAAGATTTAGGCACATTGTTCGCGCCGAAAAAAAATGTAACTCGAAAATTGGCAAGATTGAAAAACAGCCGACTGTTCTCTTCGTTGCACAAGAAATAACGGGTAACTAGGGAGGAGGAGTGGAATATCGATAACATGATAATAAAGAGTAGTGCAAGTGAGAGGCGGACTCGTGAAAGCCGCGTGAGAAAAAACGGATTTTCTAAATAGCAGCTAGCAGCTGTACTGCTAAAAGTCCTCAAGAATTGTTTGATTTACCCAAACATTCGGCGTCAGGGCTACAAGCGTGCATGGCAATAATATTCCTTGTAAATTATTCCCCAACAAAGGTTTTTTCCAAGAATCTTGAGAAGTGGAGTTTTTGAGATTGAACGCAACCTACTCTTAAAGCATTCTATAAGGAAAAGAAATGTTGTCTCGATTAATTTCAGACAAAGCTTACTCATCTGGAATTTCATTCAAGAATAAATCGTTGTGAAAGGATGCTTAAATACTCGACACAGAAATTAAATTTGACATCGCGGCCCAGATGACGTTTCCAAAGCAAACCCAATGATGGCTCATCTGCAAAGCTTTTCGGTACGCAAAAATTTCACGAGGAATATTAAATATGCATATTCATGAACGAGTGCAGCATCATTATCCCGAAACCAAAGAAACATCGGATTCGATGCTACGCGACGTGAAAAGATATTCCAGGCAATAACTTTTCATAAAATCGAAATATTCGCGGAAATTTCGCTATATTCCTACAATATGTAGTTAAAACTTGGCAATTAATGTCAGTCGTGTATATTTCGCAAACTGAGTTAATATCAAGCTGTTAAGAATTATTTCGACGAGTCTGTATAGGCTGAAGCCAAGTGATGCGACGGAAACTGGTAGTACCACGCAATGAAGGATTTTCGGAAAGACAGAAGAGGTAATAACTGTCGTTTTCTAGTCTCTTTGGAAATGATCCTGTGAGTAGAACGCGCTGAAATATGGGCCGAGTTAAGAGCACAACACAGGCCTAACGAGGCTTTTTTATTAAGCCAGATAGAATGCGACTGCTAGTGAAACTTGCCGGGCAAATGGTCGGAGGCAACTCTTACCATTTCGTTACCCACTATGACCACGCGTAACCTGCACACATTGTGCATAGCATGATAACTGAACACTCGTCCATAACAATCATTAGCATGCAGCTTCCTATGTGATTTTTGAGTTCGTGACCCTTATGTATGAAAAACGCTAGCCATTTCCACAATGAATTAATCGTTCCTCATAATACTTAGCTCAGTGTCAGTGATTACAGCCACTGGTCTCGTAAGGATCCCTTAAACTCTTTCAGCCCAACGAATCTCATTTCATTCCTATTAAAGAAACGTTGATTCCTAGGTGTTCTGTTCACCTAGGAATCAACGTTTCGTTCAAATGAGATCAAATGCGCAAAACGATAAGGTCGAATAGCGCCATGGATAAAGTATTTTATTATTTTACGTTCTCATGAATCCCTTCATGGTTCCGCTCCATAATTGAGCTGCTGAAGTATTCATGAACGTCGTAAAACCCAAAACTTCCTGTTTATATGAAGCTTGAAAGTGTCCCCTGGTGAATGGGATTACGGGCATAAATAAGAATGCGGCGAGCTAAATATCCAGTGAATAGTTTAAGTACTTCGCATAGAAATGATCCAGTATTCGCCTCGTTTGTGAGAAATGAGCGTCACGAGCCCACTGGCTACTTTCAAATGCGTATAAGCACACTGTTTGGACGACTTCAGCGAATAAATCTCATTTCTCAGCAAATTCAATCATTTATGTTTGTTTATAGCATCGGCATAATTATGCGTCACGTCAGCCAACTGGAATAGACGGAACGATAGAAATGATAACTTTGCGGCGCAGAAAGCCTTTACTACTGCTTTGTCTCGTCTCGACTCACGAAACGAATGTGTAAGTTTCTGCTGGTTCAATTTTGTTTAATGACAATGATTGAGAACAACACCTCGTAAGCGCTCGTATTCCACTGCAGGCAGGTTTGACGGAAGTGTTAACGGTTAGTGTGCTTTCGAACAAACTGGTTAACGCTGTCAAGCAACAAATGGCTTTCATCTCTCGTGAATAGCACAGGGAGCGAAAAAATCACGCGTCAAATTAGAACTTCCGTTTCCGCATGTTTACTTAGTCGCAAGGTCAAGCTCATTCACCTCTCTCCTAAGCCATTCATGTGGACTTAGACGATGACAGCCCGCGAGCAACTCTTACCAAAGTATGTATCTAGAAAACGCATCAGTCTAATTTTTGGCGAGAGAATCGGAAGCACACACCTTTTCTTGAGAATAGCAATGAATGCGATTGCCAATAAACTGAATGAACAAACACATGCAACTTGTATAAATAAGCACATTTCAAGACAATGATGCTTTGTTTTGCATAAATAAGAATGCCCTCCTCTCCCCTACAAAAAAAGCGCAGCAATGCTTAGCGGTATGTTAAAAAGTCTTTTCGAACCCATTTTTTCGTAATAAGTAATCCGAGATCACTGAACGTCGGTAAACAATTAGATTTATTAGAAAGATTGGTCGTTTCTGTTCACAGTCCGCCTCGCTATAGCCAGATGTGAATGATTCGGAGCGGAAGCTTTGCAAACAACACTAATTCGTTAGCCGCTGTCACCTGCACAGTAAAAACAAAAACAGCAGGCACGCCACGACTTTAAAAAAAAACTTTCCGCTTCAGGAAATTAAACGGCGCACGCGGCATTCGTTGATGAGGCTGATGACTCTCGAATGTAACGGAATTGAGTCAAATCAAGTCAGATGCAGTTGAACTAATAATGGCTCCGGTGAACAAGAAACGAGTTGCTTTCTTGGTATCCACCGGCTTTCATTCCTCGTATTCAACTGTGATTTATTTTCGCATACATTTCTCTTCTCCGTTCCTTGAGGTGTTCAGTTCGCGAACCAGGTTCGTGCATCTCGAATGTATTATATACATATTTGTAATATATAATAGATGCAATATATAAAATGTATAAATATGAATATATATGTTGGCAAATTGTTGGCGAATCGCTCGGGCGTTCAGTGCGATGTCTCGATGTTACTGAGATGCAAACGCACGCCGAGCACAGCCATCCCTTTGGCTGTTTTAGCTTGTTGTTAAGTACCACCCGCTAGCTGGGCTGTCAGTGGTATGGTGGGAAGCAGCCGGCAATCGAACCCAGGTCTTCCCGTATACGAAGCAGGAGCTCTACCACTGGGCTACTGCCTCCTATAGATGTACATGCACATATATGTAGTATTTTATATATATATATATATATATATGTATTATATTATACATTATATGTATAACGCTTTCGAACCTCATTCGCGAACTGAACGCCTCGAGGAACGGAGAAGAGAAATGTATGAGAAAATAAATCACAGTTGAATACGAGGAATGAAAGCCAGTGGATACCAGAAACGACACCCATGTTTTTTTCTCTGCTCCAGCCGTCATCGGTTCAGTTACATCTGACTTGTAGTACGCGCACGATATGGAATAGATTCGTGTTTTTCATGTCGAAGCCTCCCTGCCCAAGAAATGTAGCCGAATTTGGAATTCGAATTTTCGATTCCATTCCTTGTTCGTGTTTTTGATGTTTTTGCACTTGCGAAGGAAGACAGTTTTTCCACTTCAAAATAATGGGAGCAAAGATGGCCCGTCCACTGCTCACGGTTGTGGTGCCTCTTATATAAATACTCTTGTCGCAGATGGAAACGTGAATGATTAGTTATGCCAAATTCGCGTGCGCTCAAGACGAATCTCTGACATGACAAAACTATAAATGCAGCAGACGCTGTGTGTTTTTCTGAAGCGGTGAACCAAGTGCAGTGAAGCAACTTTTTGTTTTGCCCAGAACAGTGTCTGTTCCAGTCAATATATCTTTGCGAAATGCAGCTTCTTGTTTCTGTTGTTAAAATTAGCTTTTTACCTGGGGTCGCGAGGAGCACCTTGAAAACACAGCTCTGCTGGCCTCTGTGTAATTCTCAATGAAATGTAGTCAGAGGTGAATCTTCAGTTAAGCTTCTTCGACCCCTTTTATTCGCACAGTTGGTTAGACAGTAGATGTAATAAAAAGGCATTTCAATACTGAAAGATAGTTTTTGAATGGCAGACGTCAGCTAATTAATCATGCAAATGAAAAGAGCCCAGCAACTTCAATTTTGCAATCACGCGTTATAGTATGAAGCCTTTACACTTGCTATGGGCCCTGCAACATTACAGAGCAAGGTTGAGTCGTTCAAATTTCACATTATTGCATTGCATTGCATCATAAGCCTTATCAAATACGGTATGCGCTCTAAACAAGCGTGGAGGCTTTTAGCAGCTATCATGCGCATGCAGCAAACCTTCTCCTAAGAAACATAAGACGAATCGCAACATCGTTTAGAAGGGCTAGGATCGGAAGAAATGTCTGCTACTCACCTAGTGCACCCTCGAGTGAGGTTTACGGTTAAACATAACGACGAGGAAAGTGTTGTTTCAACCGCTGCCCAATGTTATCTAGTTCACGGAATTCACCTTTTACGGAGGCTACTAGAAAACCTAACAGTGTAATGATAACGCAAGTCGCACCACACTGTAAACACAATAATCGCGGAGACTTACAATAGCTGAGAACCGTTATAAATACAAGCAAATGAGCTGAATCCTTGAGATGAACAAAAGTATGAAATTACATTCACTATGTAACTATTAGATCCACTATATAATCAATAATGGTGGTGCTTTTGACCAGCATTCTTCTAACTACGGCCCATCAACTGCGTTTTCCGACTCATATACTGAGACCCTGAGCCATCGCTCTATTAGTATGGTGCTCCATTGGAGGAACAATGTCATTGCTTTGCGTTTTCCGAAAGCACGACGAATCTCGCTTTGTTCATACAAATCGATGTTCCTTCTTATGGTACCTGCCAACGGATTCGCACGTGCAGCAGTGGCATTGCGATTGACGGCTGAGTGTGTTATGGATTCCCGGTATCTTTTCATCGCCGTCCTGTAAACTTTCTCTGATGATCGCTTTATCCTTTGCGCCTGTTCAGTAATCGGTTCAAGAACTGTAGGCAGCACACCCGAATACTATTCTTTGACTGTGAAGCCTGTTCAGATTGTTTGATAGGTTTGGTATTGTTGGCAGAATTATGAGGTCGGTCGTGAAGCAAGATTGTAGCACGAAGATCATTTTCATTGTAATTGTGCCGCGGCAGACTGTTGCATCGATAATTTTGCTCTTATCGAGATGTTCACTCAAATGTTCCTGTTTGTCTCTCGCAGAGTTCAAATTAGTGAGGTGCTGGAGACTGTGATGTGGATCTGAAGCAGAAAACGATGTAGAACCGGGTAGATTGCCGTACTTCTTGCACATGCCTGCTTCGTTCCCTGAATTCACATTTAAATGAATAAATATATTCTTCATAGATTATCTCTGGTTTGCTTGACTTTTGTTTTACTGCAGCCAGTTTATTTGTATATTTTTCCTGACGATTGCACTTTTTAAACCATACTTTTTCATAGGCAAGAGCGGTGCCACTTAGAAGTTCCAGAAGAACAAGTTTTTTAAATGATTATTGTTTTCAAAAAAAAAAAAACGGAATTGTGAACTCAAAAACAAAACAAAAAAGCAAGACGCGGAAAGTTAGCAGGTAGTCGTTTTTGAGAAATTTCATTGCTAATGTCGACCTGAAGCAGTCTCTTAATAGACTACGAAATAGCAGCGAGGCAGAACTGCTACAGTGCGTTTGCACGACTGGAATGCAGTGGGTGAATGAAGGCATTTGTGCATGTTTAGTATGATGGGCGAACTCACTCGAAGAGATCTCTTTGATTACTGCTCGTCATTTCTCCTACGCCGAGACACCTGAGGAATTTTAATGATACAAACAGCTTTGAAATAAACTTTAGTTACAGAGTTGAAGCGAGCTTTTCTTTTGCTCAAGTGGAACAGGAATAGAATAGTATTTCCCTCAAGACGATGATACTGTCGAATACGGAAAATGAATGTGAGCGAATGCTTCCTCTTTCTCAGAACTGTCGACTGCTGAGAAAAAGTGCTATCAAATACATTCTCATGTGGGACCGAGAACGGTGAGACAAAAGTATTGTTGAGTCACCAATTTCTAATTTAAAACAAATGCCGGATTCTTTTGCATGCGGACAGTTGCCCAGTAATTATAAGCAAATCTTTAAAATGTTTTATTCACTGGTCATCCCAGCAGCAACACTAACACTTCCTCCTACTCAGGAATGCCTCTTGGCCTTGTTTTTTTAGTTCATGCCCCAATGTTACCTCCTGAACGGTCATTTGGCTCTAGATGCTTCGCAACTTTAGACTCTGCGAAGGTAAGAGAAACATGAATACCTCAGTGAGAGATTCCTCATCTGAACTAGCGCCCATTGAATTTAGCTAAGCAAGGCATTGTTGTACGTCTTGTGCGCAGGAGATGGCTTCTGTTTTGATCGCACGTTTTTCATTTTCTGTTTTGCTTCCATGTTCCACCGACGTTTGCAATGGATAATGGTTTCGTTGCAATGAGCACTGAACCATAGCCGAGCGATTCACTTTATGCATTTCCTCGCAAGGGTTCTTGCTTGCTCGAAGATTGTGGACATGGCACGTGGATATCAGTTAGGAGGACGATATGACTTTGTTCGTCTGAAAGTATTGAGTGGATTTTTGGGGCACTCTAAGGATAGAGATGTTAAGTAGCAACAATAATAAGCAAATAAACGCAAATCGTAGTTGGCAAACTTCCCCGTATCTCTACTGAGTTTAAGACTATGCAGTATTTTGAAGTCAGAAATCGCTAAAACACAGCGAAAACAGGGAGAGCAAGGGAAACGTCGGTATGGTATTGCATACCGTAAAAATAGTTCACTTCAGCATGCTCAAGGTCGTGAAAAAACCATTCTGTAAACCATAACATACCTCACCAGTTTCCTCTAAGCTTTTCAAATCACTTAGAATCATAAAATTATGGTGTAATTAACTCTCACAAAATTTCAAGGGGTGAAGTAACCTTGTTGGTGCTTACCCTGAATAAGGGAGCGTGCCAGCGCATGACCTGAACCGGCCGACATGTAAACGCGAAATTCAAACTCATACAACTTTATACATTGAAATGTAGCCGAGGGCTTTAATTTATGGTATTTTTTCATTTCAGCATCAAGCTTTATGCATCCATCGGTTCTCTTGTTTAGCGCAATTTATGCACCATGAGCCGAACAGCGACTAGTTTCATTCAAATTTTTCATATAATCGTTAACTTCATACAGATTCTGTGCACCCATCGGTTGGTGTTTTAGCGCTCGCTGTTGCGCCTCCGTGCCGTATTAGCAACTAGAGGAGTGCCAAAGAAGTATTGTTTATTAATTTGCGTGTTGTCGCTATATGCATTATTGGATATCCTACAGCGACGACCGGACCTTGAAATGCATCATATACACCAACTTTAGGATAAAGCGTCATACCACAAAGGAGCAGTTAAGTGAGCTTACGAATAGAGTCATCACAGTAGAATCTTCGAAGCAGATTTTCGGATGAGGATTTCTGAAAACTGATTTCATTGTTCGAAACATCGGTTGCTTACAGTGAGTCCAATTTCGCAGCACCATCACCCTGCATCGATTCCCTTTGGCTTCTCATGATCAGATGATTTTCATGATATGATATGTTCTGATTGTTTATGACTATGCAGTTCGTTTTCTTTTGGCGATCATCAGGAAACGTTTGCTCCAAACGATGTCCTTTTCGACTTTTTCGCGTCACCTACTCTTCTCTTCTGCTGCCTCTTCGGAGGCTTTGAACCTCAGCAACAGTTTTGCAGAAGCAATGATTGTAAATAGGAAAAATCAGCAAGGAGCGAGTGAAATCAATTCTTTTGGATCGTTTAAGGGTATTTTACTATCTGAAGAGAAACGCTGTCAAGATGCGAAAAGTTCGCAGTGAAGAGGTGTGAAAAAGTCCAAAGCGGAAACCAGCACTCATCTCCGAATGGTTTACAGTGAGCGAAGTGCGGAACGAAATAGATGTTCGGCTCCCGCGGACGTGGCAGCTCGAGAAACGTGGCGAAATTCGCCACTCTGCTTGGCGTTTAGTACAATTCAATGTGATTCAACGATGATGCTTTGTTAAGGAAAAACCTATATCCGTTCCGCTCCAAACAGTTTTGCGACATTAATTAAAGTAACTTTCATTCTGATTCAGGATATTGCTCTGCTACGGTCGATTTTGTGATGAGTGAGGACATGTATCATGAAGCGATGAGACCATTAGTAAAAAATGGGACAGAAATTCGACGAAATAGATCCCACAGGCTTATTGCTTGACAGAGGAACTCCTGCTAGAAAGGACCGCATCACCTCATGCGCAGCTCTGGCCAGAGAAAGGATCACGGGGATCCGGACCAAAAAGTGCAATGGTGGCTCGCTGGTGAACGGTAACGCTGACGAGAAGCAGTGCTGCAGGGGGAGGGAGAGGGATGCCTGGCGTAAAGCAGAGGTGGCCGTCTGTCACTGTCGCGGTGCCTGCAAATCAGAAAACGGAACGGACGCAAAGCAAACAAGTGACCCGTGCAGGACATTTCTCATCAAATAAGCGTTCAGTGCGTTGGTACTGCGTAACTCTCCTCGTACTGTTTAATATTTTTTTATTAATTTTACTAATTATATGAACTCAGTATTAATTAGTATTTATCATTTTTTGCTCACACCACCGGCTATGCGACATTCGCTGCCTGATACGTTTGCAACGGTGATATCTCTATATTTCCCATTTTCCATTCTCACAAAATCGTAGTATACTCACCAGCCGAAGTGTCCTATGAGGACGTTTCCAATCCTACAAAATCCATTCGACTCGCAAGCGAGTAGGAGTGCGCTTAGGTCGGCTTACCTAATATGTGCTCCAGCGATTCACCTATCCGATCGGACGGTTTCACATGCAACCTTTAGTGCTACTAAAAGAAGTTGTGTTAAATCAGCAACATCTGGTTCGATCAGTCACGCTGAAGATGAATCCCAACTGATCCTTTCTGTCGTCTAGGAACTGATAAGATCATGAGGGCATGTGGGGGGGCGAACTCAGTTGCAATGAATGCCGCTTACTTTTTCGTTTGGTGCGCTGAAAATATCGATCCGCTTTTGATCCTAAAGTTCTATTACTTAACAAAGGGTATTCGAAGTTCTGCCATCTCTGCAAAACAATGCCTCGTTCAATAGAGAGAATGCATACTTGAAACCTATCGCCATAATATCTTAGCCGAAACCACCCAACATATCCTTCGCGCGCAAAAACTTCCTCTTAGACCGGTCAGAAGAAAATGCCAAATCCACCCTTCCATACCTCCATTTTCTCATAGCTCCATCAATCCACATTCCACTCAAGGTCGTGAAAAAACCATTCTGTAAACCATAACATACCTCACCAGTTTCCTCTAAGCTTTTCAAATCACTTAGAATCATAAAATTATGGTGTAATTAACTCTCACAAAATTTCAAGGGGTGAAGTAACCTTGTTGGTGCTTACCCTGAATAAGGGAGCGTGCCAGCGCATGACCTGAACCGGCCGACATGTAAACGCGAAATTCAAACTCATACAACTTTATACATTGAAATGTAGCCGAGGGCTTTAATTTATGGTATTTTTTCATTTCAGCATCAAGCTTTATGCATCCATCGGTTCTCTTGTTTAGCGCAATTTATGCACCATGAGCCGAACAGCGACTAGTTTCATTCAAATTTTTCATATAATCGTTAACTTCATACAGATTCTGTGCACCCATCGGTTGGTGTTTTAGCGCTCGCTGTTGCGCCTCCGTGCCGTATTAGCAACTAGAGGAGTGCCAAAGAAGTATTGTTTATTAATTTGCGTGTTGTCGCTATATGCATTATTGGATATCCTACAGCGACGACCGGACCTTGAAATGCATCATATACACCAACTTTAGGATAAAGCGTCATACCACAAAGGAGCAGTTAAGTGAGCTTACGAATAGAGTCATCACAGTAGAATCTTCGAAGCAGATTTTCGGATGAGGATTTCTGAAAACTGATTTCATTGTTCGAAACATCGGTTGCTTACAGTGAGTCCAATTTCGCAGCACCATCACCCTGCATCGATTCCCTTTGGCTTCTCATGATCAGATGATTTTCATGATATGATATGTTCTGATTGTTTATGACTATGCAGTTCGTTTTCTTTTGGCGATCATCAGGAAACGTTTGCTCCAAACGATGTCCTTTTCGACTTTTTCGCGTCACCTACTCTTCTCTCCTGCTGCCTCTTCGGAGGCTTTGAACCTCAGCAACAGTTTTGCAGAAGCAATGATTGTAAATAGGAAAAATCAGCAAGGAGCGAGTGAAATCAATTCTTTTGGATCGTTTAAGGGTATTTTACTATCTGAAGAGAAACGCTGTCAAGATGCGAAAAGTTCGCAGTGAAGAGGTGTGAAAAAGTCCAAAGCGGAAACCAGCACTCATCTCCGAATGGTTTACAGTGAGCGAAGTGCGGAACGAAATAGATGTTCGGCTCCCGCGGACGTGGCAGCTCGAGAAACGTGGCGAAATTCGCCACTCTGCTTGGCGTTTAGTACAATTCAATGTGATTCAACGATGATGCTTTGTTAAGGAAAAACCTATATCCGTTCCGCTCCAAACAGTTTTGCGACATTAATTAAAGTAACTTTCATTCTGATTCAGGATATTGCTCTGCTACGGTCGATTTTGTGATGAGTGAGGACATGTATCATGAAGCGATGAGACCATTAGTAAAAAATGGGACAGAAATTCGACGAAATAGATCCCACAGGCTTATTGCTTGACAGAGGAACTCCTGCTAGAAAGGACCGCATCACCTCATGCGCAGCTCTGGCCAGAGAAAGGATCACGGGGATCCGGACCAAAAAGTGCAATGGTGGCTCGCTGGTGAACGGTAACGCTGACGAGAAGCAGTGCTGCAGGGGGAGGGAGAGGGATGCCTGGCGTAAAGCAGAGGTGGCCGTCTGTCACTGTCGCGGTGCCTGCAAATCAGAAAACGGAACGGACGCAAAGCAAACAAGTGACCCGTGCAGGACATTTCTCATCAAATAAGCGTTCAGTGCGTTGGTACTGCGTAACTCTCCTCGTACTGTTTAATATTTTTTTATTAATTTTACTAATTATATGAACTCAGTATTAATTAGTATTTATCATTTTTTGCTCACACCACCGGCTATGCGACATTCGCTGCCTGATACGTTTGCAACGGTGATATCTCTATATTTCCCATTTTCCATTCTCACAAAATCGTAGTATACTCACCAGCCGAAGTGTCCTATGAGGACGTTTCCAATCCTACAAAATCCATTCGACTCGCAAGCGAGTAGGAGTGCGCTTAGGTCGGCTTACCTAATATGTGCTCCAGCGATTCACCTATCCGATCGGACGGTTTCACATGCAACCTTTAGTGCTACTAAAAGAAGTTGTGTTAAATCAGCAACATCTGGTTCGATCAGTCACGCTGAAGATGAATCCCAACTGATCCTTTCTGTCGTCTAGGAACTGATAAGATCATGAGGGCATGTGGGGGGGCGAACTCAGTTGCAATGAATGCCGCTTACTTTTTCGTTTGGTGCGCTGAAAATATCGATCCGCTTTTGATCCTAAAGTTCTATTACTTAACAAAGGGTATTCGAAGTTCTGCCATCTCTGCAAAACAATGCCTCGTTCAATAGAGAGAATGCATACTTGAAACCTATCGCCATAATATCTTAGCCGAAACCACCCAACATATCCTTCGCGCGCAAAAACTTCCTCTTAGACCGGTCAGAAGAAAATGCCAAATCCACCCTTCCATACCTCCATTTTCTCATAGCTCCATCAATCCACATTCCAACAGGACGGTACAATATGCATACAGAAAAGCGATTAGCGGAGGTAGAAAAATAACGGCTAAGCTGAGATAACTTCCATGTCGAATAAACTGTTACGTATCCCGAAAAGGATGTGATGCCTTTTGCAGAAGGAGCAGGTATATTTACATGCGATTCTTGGTCAACAACTATGAATTTGAACGATTTCACAAATATTACACATCAGTGAAATGCTGGAGAATTTGTCAGTGTCTAAGCCGTCACAGAATGCTTCCCTGGTTGCATTAGTTCATCGACAAAAAAAGATCAGCGAATATATCATTCCCGGTGTGGCTTCTCGAACCACATATCGCCATGTTAAGTCAAATTTTTTTGGCAGCGCCGATAACTCCAAATCTTCCACTTCGACTAAACGGCGTTAGGTGGATCTTTCTGCATTCCTCGACTATTTGAGCGATACGGATTAACGTAAGACGATAATAGCTGCAAGACGAGAAACTACCAAAGAACGAACTGCTATCGGCGTTATCGTCTCTGTATACATTTCAGCCGCGTCGTACTAACTGATTCCATCGCTTAATTCCTTCAATGGGCGGATTTCACCGACGCATCAATCAGCTTATGTTATGAGGAGGAATGTTGTAACCACTTGCTGAACCAGTTGATGGCCAGTTCTGATGAAACATAGGCGCTTGTGCTGGCTAGACGTTTTAAGCTTCTATGCTTTAGCAGGGCAGATTTGTAAAGCACCGCATATCTGACCAACTTCAACTACCTACAAACATGTTTATGAATTATAATATTATGCCTCCATTTAACCGTTCGTTAACACGTCTCAGAGAGAGAGAGAAAACCAGACTGGTATACATTACAGTATTCTCTCAGAATCGCTCGTCGATGCCAACAATGCTTACCGCGGCGGAAACGGATCGAAGGATATTACAACTATTCTTGAGCATCCGTTTCCATGTAACAAAAAAGAAACGGATTTTTATCCGTTTTCTTTTAAAATGGAAACGGATTTTTATTCCATGTAATGGCTCTTCCACCTTAAAAAAGGAGCTAACGTTTTAAGCAATTGACTCCTATCACACCCGAGTGTTGGCTCGTCCTGCACTGACTGATTCACACCATTCTGACGGACGACGAATTTGCAACGTTCTATTCGACGCGAATTTGTAGTGGTGCAAGATTTGGAACCATTAGGGCAACGAAAAGGGATGTCTGCTTCGAGCGAGCACGCTGTGGAGGATACCAACTCTCATCTCTTTTATCGTCGAGGAAGTGAGGGAATCGTTGGGTCTCTCCATAGCAATAAAAGCGTTGGAAAATTGTCGGGCATTTCATCGGCGCACTCTATATAATACTGTCCATGTTCTCAGTTCGTCGATCAGAATAAACCTTTTGTCGTTTTTATCTAGTAAACATATATTTTTGGATCACTCAATAAATTGTGAAAGCTGAAATAATTAACAAGATGTGAGGAGGAATAAACAAGCCATTTTATTGCCATAATTCACTTCATCATGCACCTTATTCCTAGTAAATGGTTCAGTTTCGCGTTATGAAAACAAAATCGTTAGTGAAAAGAGAACGATCCCATTCGATCTAGCTTCCACATCTAATAAGCCTCGTACATTCGGAAAGCTCTGAAGCCAGACAGGTTTTATTCGGGGCGATGTGGTGGTTTGGACTTACACTTTTTTCCTACTTCCGGATACTTTCGGCAGCTGTAATTTCATCGATTCGTTTGGGCGTAAGCGTTTTGAAATAATTGCATATGAGCAAAACATTCATTAAGTTTGATTTGATGCGACGCGAATTTCATAACTGGTCCGTTGATAGGCGAAATTTCAGCTATCCGTTCGCATTTGTAATCGGCCAGTGACTGCAACATCCCTTTTTTCAGGAGATTGGGTACTTTATTTTAAACTGAAGTTACACGAGCGTAATCGTTAGATCTCCACCTCCACTGATTGTAATCGCATCATCGACAGCATATGGCTATGCGTTACTTCTACGTTTATCTAAACTTGTTCGAACAGCATCACTTCAGTTTTGCTGCTGAACCCTGACTTCTTCAGAGAATTAGTTGATTGTGTGAGGGCCAAAAGTTTTAAAACCACAACAGAGTAGATGAATTCAAGGTTTGATAACTTCCAATTAGAAGTCACACGAGTAAAATTTTCTCGAAAAAGTTTCAGAATATTTCAGTCATATAACATTTCGCAAATTTTTCCTCAAACCTTTCTTAGCTGACCATTTCCATCGACTAAATGTGTTCCATCTTGAAACCTTTAAATACCGAAAGATGAAATTTGATTTGGTCCTCTATTATAAAATCGTAGAGGCTTTCGCTTACATATTTTAAAGACTTTTTCATTCGCTGAAGAGCGGAAACGCCGAACCGATAACCAAATGGAGCGTAAAACATGCGTCACAAACAGCGCCTTCCGCAACTTTTGATTTAGAGCTATGCGCATTTGGAATAGCCTTCCTCTAAATATAGTTAAAGCTCAAAACATTTCGGTGCCTGCGAGCCGTCTTAATTCGTTGGACTTGAGAGGTATTTCTGACTTACTGTTGTAAACGCCATCCGCACACACTCAGTTTGCTACCTTGCGTCTCATCCGCGCTCATTCTTCTTGTCCCTTGAGTCTCAAAATATTTATTTACTATTCGTCGATTTTGTCATACAGTGCTACTCAGCATTCTGTGGTCCATGTATCTCGACGGTTTCACTGCACTGATTTGTTCTGCTTATTATTCTGCGTGTTCACCGCTCTTCCTCCCTTGACGGAATGCGGGTAATGTATGTATGCATGTACTTGCACATACGTAGTCGTGCTGTCGTCATACCTTCCCGTGGCTTCATACAACTCTCTTTATTCAGTTGATTATTGAGAATTCTATTCAGTTGAATTCGTATTTCTCAGATTTACAACTTTGCCATATTAGATTGCGTCCTGTGACGTAAATGATGTACCTTTTGGGCGATAGAAAAGGATAAAGCTATGAGAAGAGAGCAGTTTTGTCGTGCATAGCAATGCATAGCTGTAGAGCAATTTTGACCTTAGTCAACTGTTATAAAATCTCCATGAAGTCTTAATGCCGAAATTTTCTGAGCAGCAGAATTTCAATAAGGCCGACACAAAAGATATGTTGCAGTGAACGGAACAAAGTATGGTGTTTTTTTAACGTTTGTCATAGCCTCGCCATTGTTCGAGGACTGCCGTCGAATTTAACAACAATTTTGCCGATTCGGGAATTTCGTTATGTTAGATGATGTTCTAATTAGCGAAAATTTATTTAACACAACATTTTGCGTAATAAGCGAACTTCTTCCAGAATAAAACGGCAAAATCAATCCTCAACAGTGACTAGGCACAACAATGCATTTTCGAGCACCAAACAATTGCACATCACGAGCATAAAAATAACAAAACTGAGGTAGCTATTATAATACATAGAAAAACAAATCTGCAACATTACGCGTCACTCTCGACCTCTTTCTTGCCATTCTTCTTCTCCCTTCCCTCTACCTCTTGC
>JPKZ01001757.1:372678-415789 GCA_000803305.1 Toxocara canis
GGGAAATAGCCCAGTTACATGAGAAATGAGGTGTTAAAAACAACGAAATTTGTTCTGCATAGTTTTCAGTCAGCATCGTTTCTTTCGATTATTTCTCGGTCACCAAAAATTAATGACTTTAAATTTGCGATGTTGAGCAGTCTGAATAGCCTGAACTACTTTACCTATTGTTTTCCTTGGCTTAAAATTCGTCATCTCTAATGACAGTGCTCTTATGACGATCTGGCCCTTTCCCTCGCCATAATTTTTCGATCTGGTTGTCACGCTTGTTTAATGTGATGTTTACTGCGCTGCATTTAATGTTTGATTCACTCCGTTAAGCATATTTGTTTGCAATCGTTAAGATCCTCTTTATTTGGACTTCAGCATTATTATGCGGGGAGGCTCACGTAGGATTTTTACGGCATCTACAAAGATTTTTTTTTCTGTTTTGATATAACAACAGCACCATTTAGTGCGGCTGACTGCCGGCGTATCACGAACAGTACTTGAAATCATATAGACAGCCACCAAAGCACCAGACACACCTGTGCTGCGAGAAGCGTTAATCGCTTCCGATACCTTTCACAGCGCCCGGCGGTACTACACCTCGTGAATGCTTTCGTGTCTGTTAATGTGCATTGCTTTAAGGAACTGAGGCGCAATATAATCTACAGAGGCTTGAAAGCTGTAGATGTGGGTGACATGAAAACTTGAGAAATTGCAATATGTATGACCAATTCGTACATGGGTACCACTGGTACAAAAGAAACCGCAGATCCTGACGCTTTCGTACGATTTCCATTTTTCCTGGAGTTCCATCCGAATATAACTTATATAAATCGAGAGTGAGCCGAAATGGCTATATTAAAGAGTGAAATCACCATTAATCGACCCGTTTCCATTTTCTTCGTACCTTTAGCTCGTAGACAACGCTCACATTTTGCAGGCCATAAAAATTCCTGCGAATGAACTCACACAGCACAAGGTCCTAGAGTGTTATTACTCACTAGAAGGAGAACAAACAGTTCACTTTCACATCACTTCAGTCACGATGCAATTAGTTCATAAAGCTTGCTTGTGTATTGCAGAAGAATTACAAACATTCATCTATGAAGTTCGAATTCCGCTATTGGTGTTCACTTCGTCGGCTTCACCACGCATCCGCTGGCTCACGCTCACTTCATCTTTGACGGGCATTCGTTTTACACTTCCGATTTGCTCCTGCCCTTGGCTGTTAATGAGTATCACACTACCAGAGAATCCGAGAGATGCTACTATCATATTAACATTCATTTTCCCCCGTAGTACCTAAGCAGGTCTTCTAGGCACAGAGCAAGATACATAAATTCGAGGACAGCACCATTCTGTATAATAGGCTGTTTATTGTATTTGCTGTACACAAAAAGTAAAACTTCGTTTGGCCTAGTCAAGCCACATCTTTCACCGCCATGTGTATAAAAAAAGTAATTATTTGTTAGCAACACTATAGATCTGTTGATCATTCACTGTCATCAGCACGTTGCCGATACTTACGGTTTCAGTCGAAAATTTTTTGTCATCATAAATCTGATCATTGATTTCGAACGCAAGCGTTCATCATGAAAAAAAAACAATTTCTTGATGCGCATCACAAAATCGATATTTGGGTTCTGTTTTCTTTTGCTTCCTATTATCTTCGTTCAACATGTTACCACTTTCCTGCTCATCGTTACCTCCATTGCGCTCTCCTGGTTGCTGATCAAAACAAGTGTTTTTAAAGGCACTCATCCGTGGCTTTTGTAAGCTGTCTTATTTTCAGTTTAAAGAAGTTTTTTCTTAAACAGCAAAGTATCTTCGGTTTGCTTGTGTCAAAGGTGTTGTGCGATGTTTATTCGCCGTTGTCTTCCAAGCCATTTTTATGCCTTCCCTTGTACTTCCCTATTCCACCGTTATTTCCGTTTTAAAACAAATATTTTGAGTCGAAATGCAGAAATTATTTTTTTCTTTTTTTAATTGCAAATGGTTTTCGATGTATATGTTGTAGACTTCAAAATTATTTTAACCAACGCTTTTCTCACATCTTTTCTTTTCGTTCAACACTACTGGCGTCATGTTTGTCGATCTGTTTGCTTAGTGAAAAAGCTTTCAATATTTGCTACCGCTAAAATGCTAAAACATAGGTGGATAACGAGACGAAATTCTTGAAAGCTATTTTGATGGTCCCGCTTTATTTTTGTTCACTGTTGTTATATTACCATTCAAGCATGAATGTTTTTTTTCCATTCCATGCATTTCTCGGCATACTTCTCGTTGTTACGTTGGAGGAGAGTTCTGCACCGTCGACCGTCTAGAGCGAAAGTTTGTGATGCTCGAGGATCATCATGGGCATCTCTTTCCGCGAACAAAAATCCGCTAGCGAAAGTCCGCTAAGCACTGACCTATACTTTTAAAACGCATTATATTTTTGTCATTGCTTTGCCTCACTCTACGGCCAGCGTAGGTGCAAGGGTGGAGCTAGCGTTTTTGAAAATTACAGACGCAGCGGTAACTGGTTTGTTGATAGCTGGTTCTTAACCAGACGCCTCACCATCATTTTTGAAGGTTTTCTAGCTTGATTTCTTTAGGGCATGGGAAAGTGGAAAATGACGAGAGAGAAATAAAGGTTCTGTGATCGGTCAGCAGCAATCTATCAGTATGCTCGTCAGCACCATACATAGGCGAACTAGCTTTAATAAAAGGATGTCAAGATTGGCGCTGAAACGAACAAATGAGTGTTTTTCTTTGCATGAAACGCAGCATGTATTTTAGTTCTCCCGTTCTGAAAAATCAAGCTGTCGTTTTTCAATTTTTTTAAAGGAATCGGACATGCAAGCCGTCGATGCGGTTCCGCACACTTATGATATCAACATTTTGATTATGAGGAGCTTTTTGTTCGGTATTGATGAGAAGGTTAATATTTGCACGCTTATGGTAATCGCCACATATTAGCTTGCCTGCGACTGCTTTATTTTACGTCCATGTTTTCGTTGTAATACATTTTTTGGGCGTGCGAATATTTGAATGGAGAGGTTGCCGCACACGCTTAGATGTATTTAAACAAGTGCATATTCGCTTATCACTTACGCAAGTGTAAAATATAAGATTAAAAAGATATCCGCTGTTTAATTTCATAACATGCGACAGCATGTTCAAAAAGCCTTAAGAAAATAAAAAATACTTAACACCTAATTATGCTGGCGGCATACAACGTTCTTCGATTGCAAGCGACTGTTCGCGCATTCATACTTTGACCACCTAAAGAGCACTAACATTTTCTTCCGTGCTAGCATTCCGCTTAGAACTCCTCTTTACGAGGCCGCATTTGATTTCTGCAAGCGTTTAACCAGTTCCAGGTTCCTTCCACTAAAGTTTCATGTGGGAAAGATTCTAACGATCGATCTGCTGCTAGAATGCATCAAGAAAGAGTGAGATCATCTGTAGTATACACACAGGCCAGTATCGCAAACACACATACCGAGTGAACTGAACCAACTAACAGCATTTCACTTCTGTCAATGGGATTTGTGATTAGAACAGATTTTTTTAAAACGCTCCTCTTTAGATGCTTGCAATATCTCTTTTTGTCGCTAGAACAACACTGTTTGTCCATCTCTTAAGTCTGAAATACGCTACCATTTGAGTTGAATTGAATCTTTTAGATGCTTGTGTGAACAAAGTGCAAAGCTCTCTTTATTGTTCGAGGTTGAGGCAGAGGCTGTGCGCTAATTCGGCCAAAATCTCTACGAAAGCCGGTTTTTGGACATCACGTTATGAACCGCTGACGGACTGTCGTGTGCAGAGCAAATCCCTGACGATAATAGATCCCAGTCCACTCACTCTTCACAAACACTAAGTCCCGTCCGCATCCAGTTAGGCGCCCTCACGCGACCTCGCCCTAATTGTATTGTGCGGCGCTTCACTTGTCAGTTCCAGTTTGTGCAATCCGCGTTCCCGTGTTTTTTTAATCGCATATTTTCTTCGCTTTTGTTGGAGTTAAGGATCTTGATTCGCCATACTCGCGAAGGTGTAAAAATTGATAAAAGAAGCCGTAGTCAATCTCTCAATTACAACATTGCCTAAGTAGCATAGGATATTCGTATAGGGCAATGCATTCATTGTAAAGAGTTTTAGAAAGACGCGGGTGTTGATTCTGTTTTTGTGGCATATTTAGTAAAATTCCAGCTTTTATTTTCAAACGCTGCACTGAGAACGAAAAAAGCAGTGCTCATTGTGAAATGCGATCTCCACCAATCTGCATGCATTTTAATAATGCGATGAGCATTCGTCGAACACTTTTTTGTTCAGACATGTAACGTTCATTTTGGAAAGTTAAGATTTGCGCAGAGGTTTCATTTTAATTAATAATGGATTTGTTTTGCATAGAATGTGTGCATCACTATGGAATGCAATCAATTTATTTCAGAAGCCCATTTTTTCGCGCTGTCTCTGTTGCTCCACAACTTACTTGTGATTCGCTGAAAACGCATAAACCGCAACCTCGCTGTGCATTCTCCCTCCCCCTCACAACTAACCTCTCAACTAAACATTGAAATGATCACATGTGGTTTTTTTCGACTATTTCATCAAGTAAAATTGCATTGCCCCATTATATTGGTCTGATAACTGCTTATGTGAGGGTTATGCGCTATCGATCATAGCTTCAATATTTTTTTTTAAAACTGCATTTGAAAAATTTGTTGAGATAGGCTCACTTGGACGTGCCTAGGGTTGTTATAATTTTCCACTATCTTCCATATTCGGAGCTTCAATTGCGAACAATGCTATCGTTCGTAGCTGAATATTGTATCTATTGAACGGCTCGGACACACTGCTGTCCTTTCATTTGAGAGGTGAAAATGACGGCATTTATTTACTTTTAGGCCTGAATAGGCAGTAGCAAAGGCTGAGTTGAATGCAAGGTGGCTGTAATTTTTTGTCTTTCTGCTTTATTCCGATTGACTTCTTGCTTATTGGCGAGGTGACTGCATCTGCTATCACATCTTTTCACCAGTTCCTAAAAAGGAACATATGGATAAATGAAGTTAAAACACCAGAGTGATTTGACACTAAAAGTGCTGGCGTTGCATTACAGTTTAAAACCTTATCCAGCTGATAAAGTTAGCATTGGTCCATTGCACGAGGTGACCAGCAGGCGTTAAGATGTCAGAGAACCAATCGCTTTTGCAGTAACCTGGAGGCTAACATTCAAGCTTGCCATGTTTTATAATACACCGTATAACTTTCAAAAAGGCCTCTCCGCAATCATTCTCCGCCTTTAGTCATTCATTTCAACATCGAAGTTAACTGATAATTTCTTCACGATATAGCTGTAGCTTGCTGACGTGAAAGCTCGCTGTTGTTGCTTCGGAATCCATGAAAAAAGGTATTTTGGTTAACTTTGGAATGCGGGTGTCATAGGCCCAGGGGATTCACTGGGGCCCGCAATACCACTCATCTCTTGTAACATTCTTTTCCGTGCTTGCGCTCATTTCTCTTGGCATTAGGGAAAACGCATTCCGCTGCTCATTTAACTGAACATGTGCATATGCGTGTGCCGACATGTTCCGACTTTATTTCTTCTTCTACCGTGACAAGCAAAGACCCATGAGATTTAAGTTCGATCCGTGTCGAGGAGGTTGGACAAGCCTTCGATTTTTTCAATATTTCATTGCCCTACAACCTAAAGTCTGTAAAAAGCTGTCGATCTAGTAAATAAGAAAGTAAGTGCATTAACAGCCTGTCGATAGATGAATAAGCAACAATCTGAGTGCATCATTAGCCCCGTGACCAGGGACGTTTGCGCTGCTTGAAACGGCTTATAAATCGCAAATTTACTGGAGAGGATCTTGTTTTGTCATTTCACAAGAAGGAAATGTATGTGACAGTCTGATCTTAGCCTGTCTAGGAAAGAGTACAGTGTGTTCTTCTCTAAATCAGAGCCTACCACAGAGATGAAGTTATTGCTTTTCCGAGCGCAAATCAATTACACAATTTGCGTTTCTCTTCGAGCACTTCAATCGGCTCGAAAAGAATTCGTCAAATTCCACCCGGTTTGAACGCAGACAAATGATAACATTAAAAAGCGGCAACAAAAAGTGCAATTTGTAGATAAGCTGCGCAATTTGGAAAGGATTTATGTCTCTGTGTGTCGTCACAGACTTGTTTGATGGCTAAGCATGATACGGCGTCATGCAGTGCACGACTTTATAGCACTTCTGTTGTTGTCGAGTTTTGTTCGCCAGTAAAATTTAATTTCAAAATATGCAAATGGCCGGATGCGCAAGAGAGTTTGTGAAGTTGTCATACTATCACTATTACAGCGAATGTCACCAGTAACTACTTGCTGGAACTGCAAACGTACGAGACATTTGCGTTTATCCTGTCATATCGTCGTCTATCATCGCTATTGCTTATCGGTTTCTCGCAAATATCACTAGTTTCTTAGAGCGGAATGGAATAATAAGCGAAATTGCATTTTTTGTGGCGATATAGGAGCTTATCAATAGGGGCCGAGGTAGCGCACGCATACAGTGACAAGAAAGTATTGGCTTGAATGATATGCGTTTTCCTGTAATTCAGCAAGAATTTACTAAAGAGCATTCTCGTCCCGCTATTCACCGTCCGACTTTAAATCGTCATTTTCAAAAAAAGTATAATATTCGATATAGGTAAAAATGCCACAAACAATCGGATGTGAAGCTTTTTTAAGCTGATTGATTGTATCGATCACTCCGAGTCGCAATGTAAGGCCAGTGAATTGCGAGTATGATTCACTATTGTGCGCGAATTTGTAAGGTTCGAGCCTCTCACGCTTTCTACGGCTACATTATCAGCATCTTATACGTAAGGGGATTTGAACACTGATGAAACTTCCATAAATCGTTAATCGACATCTCTAAAAGTGTTCCTTTTATGGCGAAAACGTTACTTTTCATACTTATTTCGTTACTGAGTCAAATGAAGTGACAACATTTAGGACTTGCTTGTATCATATCGATCGTCAATACTGCAGTAATTACACACTTTAAAGAAAAGTTACTGTGTCCGCTTGAATTCATTTCATTCTTTTATTGATCGCCTTTCTAACGAGGATCGTTGTCATCCGTCATTTATTTCTTCATTTGTATTCACAATAGACGATTGCGATTACTTGCTAACAATGAAGCGGTGGTTTGCGGTGAGTTATTTTACTTACAGTGTTGTTCAGTAAGAAAGCAGATGTATCTTTTTTATCCCAGCATATCTACCAATGGGTCCATGCGTCAAAGAGATTTGGAAGCATACAAACTAGAGTAATTAAATGAGTTTATTTCTAGATCGGCTATGATTTGAGTATCTTGTATGCTTGTCAACCAATTTCATGAGCTTGGTTTAGTCGTTTGGATTGGTGTTTAATCATTTGGAATCGGTTCATGATTTAAGCCTGTGAATTGAATGCGTATGTTAAACATAAGTTTGAGCAAGCCATCGATGTATTTCAGCGAATTCACTTTCACAGTGCCCCCTGCTCGGGTGTAAAATTCCCATGCAAATCAACGGCGAAGTTCTGCTTTTGAACCTAATTCATCTAAGAAAGCTGTTCCACAGCCGCATCTGTTGAGATGTTCTACCATCCTTTTCTATTGCGGCTTTGTCCACTTGCAAATTTATAATATTAATTTCGCTCATCTTAGTTCAAAAATTATCTTTTTTTATTGAGTAATCCGCCGGATACTACGTAGCACCTTCTATAGTTTGAATATTTTAACATTTTCGTTGTCCGCTTTCCGCTCTGAAATATTCCTAAGCTAAAATTTTGTATTTGAGACAAGTCCATACTCAACGTTCTCGTATTATGCAATGAACCTCCATCAAGAAGCAATTTGAAATCCTTCCATTGCTTAAAAAAAGCAATTAATATTCCCATAAAAATGATATGTTTGCAGGTGCCTATAGTACTACTTATTGGCTTCTTCATTCTTCAGTGCGAAGGTAAGTATTATCATTTTACAGTGAGTTTTTCTAAAAGCTTCCTAGAATGCCCATATATTCTTAAATCATATCGTTGTGAGGTGTTATTGAGCCAAGCTTTCCTTTGTCCTAGCCTAACTGGTGCGGTGAAAGAGGTTTTGGGTCTATTTTGGCGGTGAGCCAGCTATTCCCCGTCGGCAATCTCGGCAACAATTAGATATCGCGGAGCGATTATTCTTGAAGAGGAGAAACTCAAGAAGGAACGATTTGACGGAGTTATACCTTAGGCGAAAATAGAGCTGTCCGATGTACTGTCAGCAGCATATGCTTCTGCATAGGAGGAGTGAAGCTTCTTCAGTTCATTGCAGACACCTACTGCGCAGGAGGGGACGAAGATTGAGCGTTAGTGTGCAGGCCAGACCGTTTGGCCTTGAACAAAATATCTGGAAGCGATTCTTCGGGAGGTAGGGTGGAAGAGGAAGGAGAGAGGATAGAGATAGGATCGAATCATTTCACTAAAGTGCAAGCGGCATTGCTTTTGGTTGCCAAACACGGAAGATAGCAAACTGGCTGTTTTGAATTCCAGCGGTACCACTCCTCTCCGTGCACCCTGTCAAGAAATGCTTATTATGTGAAAACAGGTGTAATGGTCAACTGGTCTGTTGTAAACGCTGCCTTGAGTTCAACAAACATTTCAAAATTCCGCACTAAAAATGCTGGATACGTTGTCAAACGAGTTGTCTCGGCTCATACTTTCCAAAGAGAGAACTAGCACTGCAAAGGCTTTATGCATCTAAACAGTTTCGTGTTCGTGCGGCTGAAGTTCTTGCACACATGTGTTATTTGCACGTATTATTCAATTTATTTATGTACATGTGACTGTGAGGGAAGCAATCTGTCTTATACTCAGTTATTTAAAACTTCATTTACATCGATGGTTAGTCTCCTTACATCGCCTTTGTTGTATTCCTCACGTGCATGTGTAATAAATAGCGCCCATTATGAAATTATTATCGCGAAGTAAATTAGCTTAAACAGTTTGAAGAGGATTTTTTAAGAGCAGCTGCAATATTGCGTTCTGTTCTCGTTTCTTTGACTGTTGTTAACTGAAGAGAGTGGTGTTAATAATTGCTACCTTATTGGTCGACGCTAAAGTGAGAGTTCTCGAAAATATTATTATTATTATTATTATTATTATTATTATTACGCCAGGGTGCAGAAAGAAGCGATATGAACACAGCTGTAATGGTTATCAAGAGGTTGTAGCAGTATGCGCTGACGATCCAATTAACGGTAGGATGGCTGGCAACGAGCTACACTATCGTTGTGCAAACGACCATTTCTGCTCTGCTTGTCAAAGAATTTCGAAAATTGAAAACGCAGATGCCTGATAGTCGCACTAGGTAGGCTTTGTGCCTTTTGCTGTTTTTTTAAAAAGTTTTTTCGTCACTTGTTTAATGAACTAATCGTCTTCACCAAGCACATAAAATCACACCAAAGCTATCGAAATCTAACAACAGTAATTAAACTTACCTACTCTTCATTACCTCTTTATGGCAAAATACCCATTCCTATGAACTATTTTAGTGATATCAGTTTGTTATTAATTTAATAATGACTTGGCAACTAGCAAATTTGCTGGTGTTTCGGGCACATACAGAGGAGAAGTGTTTGACAGTTATCATGCTCACTTCCATCGCCATGGTAGGACTTTGAAGAATCCTGGTTATACACAAATCATTTCCTAGTTTTGGAAAATTTTTGCGGACCAACGTTTTTCGACAAAAAATTTCCCAAACAAGTTATGTGGGCCAGAGGAATCCTTAAACCATACAAAGAACTGGCAAATAACCAATCAGTGACTCACAAGTAGCAAGAGTAACAGACGCCGAAAACAAAGTTTTCAGGCTTGTTTTGAAAATTTTCCATAACTTTCTATTCTTCTCAGTACTTATCCACCTGCCAAACGAGGGAATGCACCAAAATACTGAACTCGAAATTTTGCGGCTCGCGAGTTCAGGAATCACCATCATTGATTTGGAAGGAGGGATGGCTGGGAAGAGGATGAGTGGGGTATGAGTTTGCCTATGGGTGACTGAACTTCTGTCCTCAGTTATGTAGTGGGCAGCTGACTTACGAAATGATATAACCTGGTGTTTTTTGTTCAACTTACAGACTTCGCCATCTATGCCCATTTGTCTTACACAGAAATTTTTGAAACCTGCTTTACTAGATTTTAGCTCCACGCGTTGTTCTCTATGGGTTAGGTGACCTCGTAAAAAGTTTTCAGTATAACGATACGGTCACAATTATTCACTTCGTTGAAAACTTCTCAGCCTGCAAAGATTTTACATTCTCACTAAGATCGACAATTTCTGGTGAACTCATAGACTGCTATTCTTTCAATTACATAAGTACGTACATTTCCTTGGTTACAATGTCGAGCTTTTGCTGTATGTTTAAACAATAGAGTCCATTGTTTCGGTTAACTTATTGTTTCGAGTTTTTAGCAGATAGTGTTAATTTATTTGTGCATTTAGCAGATAGACGTCGGTCACCGGGATCACCAGGCTATGCAAATCAATAATCACACGATCGGATGGTGAGATCTGGAGAATCGGAAACGAATCATTTTTGTTCTATCTACTGTACATTCCCCCTTGTGCAATAAATATCACTCGTTGTCAAGCAAAACATGCCTAAGCAGGCGAGCAAAACAGCTCATATTTGCGTTCTCTCTAATGGAGTTTTTTCAGATTTCCCCGAGCAGGAAATTCGAAAAATTTTCGCGAGAAATATGAACTTTCGAAATAATTCTAACGATAGGACAAAGAGCTTTTGCAACGCAGCACAAAGGGGTGACGTGAAATGGCAACGAACAATATATATTCAGCTGGGTGAAATGAACCATAAAATTTTCTGAAAACGTGGCATGTTAACCTGAACTGTGGTTTTGGAACCACCACAGTGAGTGTTTTAGAAAAAAGCACAACGTCTACACTGCGCTGTAGTTCGTGCGAAATGTGCAACATCCGTATCCATAGTCTCAGAAAAATTAAAGCGCAAATACGACCACATCAAATATTGAAAGCACAGAAAACGCGATTGTTTGGTTTCTCCCGTGGAGTTTGGGACGTGTGAAGAAGTCGATGAATTGGTCGGAAGAACAATAATGAGTGCTGTGTCTGTTATGACCGACCTCTGAGTTCTGATGGCAGCCGATTCCGGTTTTCGCGCCCACTGATTTCAGTCTGTGGCCATGGATCTTCGTTTCGCTATTGCTAACAATGCTTTCATTACTGTTCTCTCTGTCTTATTCATAGCAGCCCAGTTCTGCTCATGAATCTGACCGGCACTAGTTTAAAAATGTTGAGCAAAACTGGTACGGATGATGTCACAATATAATGGTCCTTGCTGAGCAGTAGAGAATGACCGACTGACGAAGAGCACCAACGATAAGCCCCAAATGCTGAGCAAAAATGCGCAAGACCGCCTTGCACACCAGGCAACGGCTGGAGTGCAGCAGATAATGGATGAGATGAGATCATCGATCATTTGAGAAATTCTAATAGATGGAAATTCTCGCGCTTGCCGAATATGGAAATTCTTCAATCAGTTTTCCCATCGAAGGAGTATTGAAACCTGATTGCATTGAAGCGTGCCTTGCTTCGATCGGCTCATCGGTTACGGAGTTATTCGATATTTTCAAAAATTTCGGACATTCCCGATGGAGGTACCGGGACCGAATGCTCTTCGTTAACCCGCCCTCTTCCATGAACATTAATACATGCATGGAAAACTTTTCGTAAAATTTTTATGGAGAGGTTACCCGATTTGGTTAGCCAACGACATTAACCAAGCCATGCTATACACTATTGGATGGAGCATTCAAACCGCATTATAAGAAATCAGATCATCGTCATAGAGCCAGATGGGTTTTGGCGTTTGTCTGAGGTACAATCAGGCCGGCGCAACACGTATGAGTAGGCACAATGGACGATGTGTTTGGGGCATTAGCGTCGACGGAGCAAAGCAGTTCAGTTCGAGGGCGCTCTATCAAACTGCGCTCTTCTAAGGTTTTCTTCATTTTTTCTCTCAAGTGTTGTTATTGGGGAGACCCCCTTAAGTCGCTGGGAGCGATTTAAGGGGGTTGCGCTTTTTGGCTCCTTTAAGCCGCTGCTGATTCAGGCACATGAAGTACTATAATTTTAAGAGCAAGGAACGTCGTGGATCCTTTGAACGAGTGGGGATCGCATAATTTAATGAGACGTCGGGAAGTGGACATAAGATACCCGGACATAAATGATGCTGTATAAGACGCGTTGAACTGAAGTGCATTATCATTGTTACAAGAGGCTTGTAAAACATGAAAACAGACGTTTACTTTCGTTCTCAATAATAGCATGTTTGAAACGCAGTATGAGCATCGTTGGAACGAAGGGAACTCCTTTCGAGCATAAGCTGTGGCTGATTGCCAAATAAAACACCTGTGATTTCTCGAGTGCATTAATAAGGCAACAATTGGAATGAAAATATTATGGTGTAGTTCGAAGCACCATACTAGCAGATCGCTGTTGTGATCTGTGCAAGAAATTGCAAGGTCTCATTACATATGCTGAGATGCATATTGGTTTCAATTGCGGGTGCTTTACCGAATAGCTACACAGATAACCGCTTCATATGTCGGTCGTCGTTGTGTTACTGAACACATTGCTGTTCACAAAGTTCCCTGCGACATGAGATGCCACAAGGTACTTTGGTGTTAAATGAGTTAATTGGATTTGGGCGTCGTCGGCGCTTTGCCATCCGAATCAGTCTTTTTAGGAATGCACTGAGGGAGTGTTAGCTTTATGAAATCACCGTTTTGTAAGTTTGACGGTATTAGTTTGCTTAGAAACTCATTGGAGAATGATAAGAGACGTTTCAACATTTTGTTGGCCCTCCTCCACCTCTCGTGGAAGTGCTCTGCGTTTGGTTGGTTCCTTCAATGTGTGGGTAAAATCTGCTGCTTATGTTAATTTTTGATGCTGTTTGACCTTTAGTGGGCTTTTACCTCTCAGTTCGTTTTTTTTTGTCTCTCAGTGGGCTGTGTGTTTGTTTCTGACCATGTTTTTGCTAACTTTTTCCATTTTTGCTCGTTTGCAGTTTTCCTTCTTCCCATTGGCGTCTCTCGTGTCGAGTTCTTTCCACGATTGGCTGAAACGGTAAAAATGCACGAGATTTTTGCTTATTTTTTGTGCAGTAAACAGTCGAACTTGGCCATTCTTACGCAAATTGTTTATGGAGACTGTTTTGTGGTCCATCACGAAACATGGTTACATTTGTGAATTTTTGCGTCTGGAGATGGGTTCTAGCCCACATCTGTCACATGACGGGCGGTGTGGTTATGTATTGTGTTGTGTATTCGAATGCTTTAATTAATGTTGTATTTCTTGTTGGCCTTCATCGATGTGAGTGCGAGATGATACGACTACTAAATATCGCAGTCGATAGAGATGCACTAGGGAGGTTTTTCGTTAAGCTCCGAACAGAGCTATCAGATAATGTATTGTCAGCTCAACGTTTGCCGTTTCGCTTTGGCCTTTTTTTAAAATTAACGTTGTGGCTTTTTGCTTGTTTGCGCCTGAAAATCGATGTCGCTATGAGGGCATCGTTTTGGAAATTTGTTCGTTATCTGGGGTGAGTAGTTGAACGTAGTGATATGACTCAAAACTAAGCTTAAGCCCAAGACGATGGTGTAGCGTTTTGGAAACTGAGCATGGCAGTGGCCGATTTATTGGAAATGGGCATGATAAAAAGGATATCTTCGATCTTTGGGGGACAACGGCCTTCCAGATATTGGATAAGTACGATGTTTTTTAAATATTGTATATGCGCTTTGCACTTGGGACAGGGCATTTCATTAGGTGAGAGATATCGAGAGTCAATAAGATGCATCCGTGGCATGAGGCAATGAGGATTCGTTCTCTAGCTGGCACACTCAGTTCTCAGAAAGCATTTCCCTGTCTGAGGGAGGTTACGTGACTTTATACGATAAGCGCATACATTGCGTGTTTTTTGGCCTTCATCAGGTTGTGTAATCGTTGCGATGTGGTGAGATTGGGTTGCTTTTGTCGTTCAGTGTTACGATATAGCACAACCAACGTGTTTCCGCAGTTATATGGCGCAACACACATGGTTCCTGTTATGTTTTTCAGTACTGCCTCGTCGAGTACTTGGTACGCATATACGCGTATTTTTTCATCTCGCACCATATCGTGGATATTAACTTTGAAGTAATGATTTATGTAAGTTTTTGTGCTTCCTGTCTATGTGCCTTTTTATTTTTTCCAGTTTGTTCGTTGATTTTGATTTTCTTTTTTCTTAATTTGATTTCAGTTTTTCAGTTTGTTTGTGTAAATTTCCTATTGAGTTTGTTCATTGCCAATTTTCTGATTTGAATGAATAAGAAATAAAATTTCGTGGGTGTGTTCCTTGGAGACAGTGTTCACGGCCATCAACGTTCTTTATGAATGGGACGTGTGGCGTGATGAGTTTAAACTGTTTCAGCGCAACGCTGCAAACAGTATACATAACGAGTAAAGAAAAAGTTGGAAGTTTGTTCTGCACTCAACGACGTCCCTATATTATAGCAACTTTGTTAAAGACCGAACTAAAAGAAAAGCTTATCAGCCGAATCTTATAAAGCATGTAACGTCTGCAATCAAAATGTAAATGCTGCCACTTTTTTCCCGAGACTGACGAGGATAGTCTTTCTGGTGCTCGAGTGTACATGAGGACGGCGGATAGGGGAGAGAGAGGGAAGAGGTGTGGCTTAGAGAATTTTGAAACTGAACCTTATTAAAAGGCTGCAAATTCGCGTTCACCAGTCAGTCTCGGTTTAATCTTCGTGTGAATTTTGAAGGAAATCGATCTACTCTTCGAAATCTTCTAGGAGAAATTGGCGCAGAAGGGATCGCCAGCCGTGCTTTCTCTGGAGAGTTCGAAGTAGCGTGCCGGGTAAGGTTTTCAGTCGAGGAGGGAACATCCTGTTAGGGCGAGCGGAAGGAGGATCTCTCCAAGTGGAAAAATTGAGGGAACAAAGGTGGGGGACGGTCCATGTTCAGCAGCTAATTCGTTTCTTTCGATTCGATCGCTCTGGGGTAACACAGGAGGCACGACTTTTCCGCAACCGCTACTTAAAGTATAGGCTGAGATGTAATAGCTAATTTTGCACTCACACTTACGAAAAGTAAGTGTGAGTGCAAATGGTGTGCTCCTCGACTGAACCAATGGTGCCAGTGGTCCGACAAATGGTCACCGTCATGTTCATATACAAATAGCCAATAAGAGCATCACAATGAGTATCACGATGTTGACGGATCGGTCCTTGTGACAGCAACATTTGTGCAGCTCGAACTCAAATTGAACATTACCAACTGGGAACCGAAAAAAAGGACCACATTTTGTTTATTAACAAAATGGCAGCAACTTCGAGCTCCAACTAAGACTTCAGTGAGTGCAAAGACATTTAACCTCAAACGCTTCGGTCAGAAAATCTTTAACAGGCATATCTTTTCCATGAGCAATCGCATGCACACAGCGCTGATTGTTGTGCTGCGCAAAGGGAAAAAAATAATTGATGATGAGTAGTGAAAAAACTAAAATGGTGCTATTGCAGCATCGCCCGAATGCGTGGTTAATTTTAAGCCTTGTAATAGAGGAAAAGTGAAGCCACGTCCACGTACAATATAATTGAAGACAAAATCATATATAGTTGCCGATGCGATAAAATCAATATGCGTGAGATGGTCAGCAAAACCTTGTGATAGAGCGAGTTTAACAGGAAAGCGCAATTAATCTTCAGAGTTGATTAAGCGGTAATCAAAATGAAGTCTTTCAAGCCAAAAAGAAATGACGACTGTGCCCTACGCTTGCGATAGTTTTAAAATTCGCTAGTGTTTTCTGAATTTGTCCTGATACAGTTATAAGGCTGAACGAAGAGATCACTATTGTTGTGATAATATTTCTCATTCGTATGGAAATTTGATCCGCTCATTGCGCAACGCAAAACCAGTGAACAAATGAAATGAGCTTTGTTTGAAGCAGTGAACGAGTAACGCTGAGAAAGCATGAGTAAAGCACTTAGGAACATTCATGCGAAAATGGAAAGCAGTTTTGAGTTGACCAAAAGTCCGCGCACCGTATCATCACACCAGGCGTACGATCAAACATGACAAGTTATGAAACAGTGTAGCTCGATACTTCGATATTCCTTGATCTGCAGGTAAATAGCTCCTTGAAGCAGCAAAAAAAACCTTGGATATTTCTCGTTCACAAATTAGATAGCATCACCGTTTCTATTCGCCCCGTCGTCTGTCAGCCGGGTGTGATTCACAGTTGCGCTGTTAGATGCGTTTTGTGTGAATTCCACGAACACTACTTCAATTCCTCTTCGCTGTTTCTTTGTGTAATGTCTCAAAAGTCAAATCGGCTAAACGAAACATTACGAGAGCCTCACATTGATGCTTCAGTGATATAGAAAGATTGCACCTCAGTTTATAGGCGGGCGCTCTAAAATTATTCGCATTCGGTTCATCATTCATGAGCGGAGAGGGGGAAGGCTTGGGAAAGGAGGGGAGGGGAGGGGTTAGAAGGTGTCTAAAAATACGCTGCTCTACGCGACATCCACCGCACTGTTTCACGTTCGTTAATCTCCACCGCTTTTCGTATCTACCTCTTCAATTCCGATCCCTCCCTCCATGAAACCATTTCAGTTCAAAAATTCCGTCCTCTCTCTCTCCATCTTCGTCACAAACAACGTAGTAAAAGGAGATGATGAATTTGGCATAAAAACATTCATAGTACGGGGACCAAAAAGTTTTTCATTTAGCTGTAGGAGAAGATCCACTGACCAGCCAATGAATGCTTCATGCACGAAGGATAAATATGAAACAAACAAGAATTACCCAACGTCATTTCGATTTATGGCGAATTTTACCAATTCCCAGAAAGCTCCATCCAGTTGATCTGCAAATTAGTTTATTCTAGTCTACCTGTGCGTGTGTTTCCAAAATCCATGAGAAATTCTTGTATTTACGTCCAGTGAACGAGTCGCAATGTGCTTATAATCTGCATTTTATTAGGCGAATTACGAATTCAATGCGTGTTGTCGCAGCTTCTGATTGCCCAAACATCTTTTACTTTGGCGATGGTCTAACATTTTTTTAAAGTTCGCACCATCGATAGATATTTTACCGTTTATGATTCGAGCGGTCATTTGAATGACGAAACGTTTCGTATGCTGATTAGTTTCATTAGTTCCTACTCTTCGGTTAATTTGCGCAATAGTGTTGCAGAGACGTTTCCGTTTCAAAAAAACAAATGCACACATTGCATCGCGAAACATATACATTGGTGATCCGTTTTCGATCGCCAAATGATATGTTCCCTCGGCCTTGATGTGGATTGTTGCCCAGCTGAAACGCAATTGGTTTGTTTGACGTCAGCGTTGATATTTTTACTGGGCGCTTCGTGTTGACCGCACGCGTATGTCTCTGGTGAATCTCTATACCCTTTTTTTTATTGTTCTTTGGTGTTTTTGTTGCCTCCCGTTCAACGAATGAATGCGGACAACAAAATGCACTTATTTGACGTTCAATGCGTTGCAAAGTGTTGAACTTGTTAGGACTGATGCACAATACCGAATAAACACCATGCACACATGTTTAGTATTAAGAAAACCAAAATAATTTGCGCCATAGTTATGCGCCGAAACATCGAACGCAAGAACTCGGATGATTGATTTCCAAAAGTAGAAAAATATTTTATTTTGCTGAACCGCCATAGTGGATACTGTACGTCCCCATATATGCCGTGTGGGGCTTCTCTTACATGCTTGAAGCTGGATAATCTTTAAGCTAATACGCAAAACTTTGGGACGTATACAATCCCTCCTTTGGCGCCTATAAGAAGAATTGCGCATCTTAAACGCTGCATTTTTTTTTTTTGCAAAGGCAATGCAAACTGAACGTATGAGAAAAAAGAGATCGTGTGCTTTAAAAAAAAATTGTGTATTTTACATTGCAGAGGTTCTCGAGAATTTCATACAGATTTTTTTTTCTCGTTTGCACAAGTGTGTTGAAAGCCACATTATCAATGTCATAAGCGCTATTGCATATGCTCTGCAATTGCGAAAAAATCTCGCTAGGACAATTCACACAAGAATGTTTCGTTCCTCGATCCTTTTTAATGGATCATTTAAACGTGTTTGCATGCTCTTGTTCATGTCTCTAAAGCGCAAGAAGTTTTCTAGTTGGATAACTTGGAAAAAAAAAAGAAATAGGCTTTCGAAGAAAGATTTCTTTGTGGTATCTGTTGCTGAGAAAGAAGATATAAAAGCGTAACCAAAAACTTTGTCTGATAAATATTGATGCTGTAACATTTCAACCGCAACAGAGACAGTCAGATTACGTTTACTACTTCAACAAAGATCGATGATTTGCTGCACGTACTATGTAAGAGTTCACGATGTTATCGAACCCTATGGAGCATTTCCAGGTCGATATTGTTGAGCTCTTCAGTTTCATTATGTCAACCTATCCGAATAGCACCAACGTACCTTTTGAAGCAAAGCTGAATTTTGCTTCCGTCCGTTTTGTTATGCTTGGAGCTGATATGAAATTATAAAGCTGTTGTCTCTTTATGAGATGTAAGCGTAGTGTGTGTGCTGTGCTTTTGTGCTTTGAGTAACGTTTTCTGTAGTGGCGTTACTAACAAACGCTAAGCACGCTTCACTGCTCAGCCCTGCCCTTTCATAGGCAGCAGAGGTGCTCAAACAGTTGGACTGATTGATCTTGTTCGTGGTCTCATTGGTCCGACTGATGGTTCGTTTGGTTGCCAAGGTGATCCAGTTGGTTCCGATGATCGTTTCGATCACCGCTGGGAGAACGCGATGGTCTTCACTTGCCGTGGACTTATCGATCATGTATATGGTCCCGGCAATCTTAAAAGCTAGACGAGTGATCCTAACATGGCCTCATTGTAGAGCAAGTTAGTGAATGATGCTAACAGCATTAACTGCTTAGGGACAGCATTACTGTAAGTTCGAAACTTCCAGAACAATTGGAAGAAAAAAACTTTCAGTATCGCGTTTCAATGTTGATAACCGATGTCATACTCGCGATTCTTTTATGTTCTATTTCTCTTGATAACATATTCGTTTAACGCAGTTCCAGTGCCATTTGTAGGCAATGAGCAATTTTGAAACTTTAGTTGGCTGAATATCGCTGTAGTCGTAAGAAATCTTTTTGCTTACACCACACTTTTTGCCTTGCAGTTTCGATATCAGGGATTTCAGCAGTTCAAGATCTTAAAGAAAAACCCCAACTAATGTCCCAACCCTAATCCTCGGCTTCCGAGATCATCGTTTTCACTCTGGTTTTGTGACCCTTCCCCGCAATTCAGGACGGTCAGTGCAAAAGGCGACAGGTGTAGTTTACTAGGTTTGGACGCATTCTGACTGATTTTCTTTCGTAAGCGACAGCATTGGAGTTCATAAACCGACTGCAACACATGCCGTCATTCGTTGAAGAGTGTATTTCGTTTCAGTTTCATCTGTCCACGAATTGGTCTTGCGATGGTCTAGATGATCTCATTTGTGGTGCAGCTGGCCTTTGAACCGATTCAGTTGATCACCAGGAGAAATTGCTGGCGCACATTGCACCTGCCGATCCTGCCAGCGATCTTAGTGATTCAGACAGAAACGCGATCGATCAAGCGCTGGAGTAGTCAATAGCACGTTGATAAAAACCCACGTTTCTGGAGATCGTTCTTTATGACGCAAATCCATATTTGTTCCTGGAAAACATCTATAAGAAAAGTTTCCTACTTACATTGTATTTCCTTTTCACAGGTGTTGGACCCTTGATAACCGTCAACAATAAAGAGCTTCAACAGAAAAAGACAATTTCACCTGCAGCGAAAATGAGCTTAACGGCGAAACCAACATGGCGAAGTTGAAAGAAACAAACGATCGAAAACTATTCGATTCGTATAAGCGTGGAATGTTACGAACAGCATGTAAGCATTGAATCGATCGTTTCTGGAGACTGTTTGAACACGATAAGGAGGGACTGCATTTGTCGAATGGCTCCTTATTACCGCTTTATGGCTGCTTTTTATGTTTTTCCCCCTTTTTTCCTTTATTTTCCTTTTTCCAATCCAACTCCTTCTAAAGAGTCCATTTTATTGGGTCCGCTAAAAATTCTAATATATCATGCTCCAGTAGCTTAATGTTTTTATCAGCGACGAAAACATAGGGCGGGTTGGTTTAATTATTTGTGAATGTGATTAAACAAACTGCCAGATTTAACGCAACAAAGCTTGGACTGTGATCAAAAATGTCGACGCAAGGTAAATCAGAACTTTTCGCACTCTCTATAAGTGAGGTTCATTGAGCGACAAGACGTCACACAGTCGATCTTTCATTTTTCGCTTACAACTGGTGTAAAGGTCATGCAAACTGAATTCATCATTTACCTAAATTGCACCGATCTTTTGAGGCCTTTTGTACCGAGAAGCTGCGTAGTTGAGTTGGAACCAACCTGCAATATATATTTTCAAGGATACTGGTCGATCAAAGTTTCCAGTGAAACGCACACCAATTCCATTACTCTGAAAATAAAGTCATCTCAACCGTGTGGTTCAGTGATAGTTGTCTTATGCTGATGCAATGTGAACTGTTCTTGCGTGCTTCAGGAATACCGTCAGACAAATCCTAAGATTCCTTTTCTTCACTCTGCAGTATCTGGTAGCACAGCCAGTGGAACAAAAATTTGGCGAACGATAGCTGCCGCTCACCGAGAGCATGCCGCATTTCGGAAGAATGCATTACAGTTTGAGAAAACACCTAAATGAAATAAACGGAACAATCGTAGCTTAAAGAATTTTTTATTGCATTTCTGTTTGTCTCCTGCCTTAAATATCAAATACAAAATAAATATTTAGAGCCTCTATGGACAGCAAAGAACTTGGCATAGCGAAACACAAAGCATTACTATTGTCGTGAATAAAGGAATGTATAGTTTGTGCACGCCGGGAACACTGATCGCGTTCACTTCACATTAAAAGTTCATGCTCTTGCAGTTGCTACTTCTAAAGAACTTCGCTTGAAAAACTTCGCTTGCTGAAAAACATTTCAGCAAGCGAAGTATATGCGGAAGAAGAACGAGCCGTCGCCAGAAGATTGGAAGCCAAAGATAAGCGGTAAATTTATGATGGAATTATTTTCTTCAAAACGCTTAATCCAAATCCTATGTTTTCCATGAAGAATCAGCACTGCAAGCTTTCTACTTCCCTTAATCGCTCACTGAGAGAGGAGAAAAACAGATGTTGACTGCCGAGTTCTTCCTGATATTTGATTTATCATAAAAATCGAATCGATATTGCGTAGCGCATTTGTGAATTTGAGCAAAAGCTATATTGTTTTCTATAATCATTGATCACCCATAAAGTGGGACGTCGATGAATAACACATTACGTTAGCATGACCGACTGGAAGGAGAAGAAGTAAAAGATTGCTAACGACTTTTGAGATTGCTGTTTACGACAAAGTGACACACATCGTATTTCTTGTCGATTCGGCAATACGCCGTAATGCTATAACATTATTTGTTATGTCATTTCTGCCGAGCATTAGCGAAGTCAAACTTTGATTCACACGACTTCTTTTCTAAGATAAAGTCTACTAATAGTACTATTACAGAGCGTTTATGATGTTGAATGACTTCGAATTCTGCGGCTGGTCAGAGAGGCCTTCTCTAAAAGCATGGAGAAGAGGCGCTCAGAAGGAAAGGGAAGCAATCGTTGCATGAATATTTGCATTAGCTGGGATTTGCTGCTCAAATATAATATGTGTGCAGCAAATTCTTGTGAAAGACTCCTCGTGAACTACCCCCACATAAGATGTACCCAACAATTATTGCAGATCATCGAGCTAATTCATGTCAACTCTCCTCCATCCCAAATAATGTCTCACTATCCCCACTGCAACAAATATGTCCTTCTGTTGTTCCGGTCCAGCCCAACGTTCCCAATCCACCATCACCTTCAAAAAGTACTCCAAACGGTTGTCTCCAAATTCCCTGCGCTCTAATAAATGCTCGCTCAGTAAGAAGAAAACTCCATGACCTCGCCTTCCTCGTTGATCGTTGCAAGAATACTGTGTATAACAGAATCATGGATTAATCCAGATAACTGCCTCGATGTTCAGCTTTCTCTAAATAAGTCCTTCTCTGTTTATCGGTCCGACCTCATTAGCTCAAGTCACAGTCACGGTGGTGGAGTAGCGGTGCTGATTAGCAAGGACCTTCATTCATCTCTAGTAAGCTCAGTGTCCCTCTCCAGCTACACTCAAGCTCTGGTTGTCTCCTTAATTTCTAATCTTCGGAAGCCCCTACTCATATGCGTCTACCGGTCTCCTCTTTCACCTGTACACGATAATGAATTACTTGCAGCTTATCTCGATTCAATGACTTCCCCAAACAGCGAAATGGTTGTAGTGGGGGACTTCAATTATCCTGATATCGACTGGTCTAACCTTTCGTTTAATTGTGTTGGCAACCTCAAATACTACGCCGACTGGATCATTAATAACAACTTTTGCCAACACGTTCCCGAGCCTTGCCACTAGCAGTAATAACATTTTAGATTTAGTGTTGAGTTCTAAAAGTGAAACGGTTGTGAGTTGTCATGTCGGAGATCCCTTTTGCACATCGGATCATTGCGCGGTCTTCTTTGACATGTCCGCACGCTTCAAACAAAACAAGTCGTTGTTCAATAAACGCCAAAATTTCCTTAAGGGCGACTACCGCGCGGCCAACGGGATTATTGCATTAAAAAAATTGGTGCAATATATACTCGGCTTGCCCTCCTGTAGACGACTGCTACAAAGTCTTTGTGGACATCGTTAAGGCTACAATCCATAAGACTATTCCCTACAGCGTTGCTTATCGCCGTATTCCTTACACACAAAGAATCATAACCCTCGCCAATGCCGTTAGACGCTGTTGGGGACGAAGAAATTTGGTCGGGAGGCAACTTTACAAATAGTCCAGCCGAAAAGTCAAGATAGCTTTATTTCGCTTCAACGTTCGCTATGAAAATCGCTTAGCCAGACAAGCCAACACTAAAAAGTTCTATCACTATGTTAACGGAAAGCTTAATCTAAGCGACGACATTGGACCCCTTCTAGACCAATCCAACAATGTGGCGACTGAAGATAGAGCTCGCACTCGTCTTTTCCAGAACTTTTTCATGTCCATACACTCCGAGGACAACAACGCTGTAGATCTGGACATGACTCCCGCAATCCCCAATACTGTCTTTCTAGATTACGTCGATATCACTGTCACCGATATGTGTAATCAGCTGCAATCTCTTCCTTGTCATAACAGCACCTCGCCTGACTGCATCCCCAATGTATTCCTCAACAAAACCGCTGAAACCATTTCAGCTCTGCTTTGTCATTTATTTTGTCGATCTCTCCTTACTGGCTCAGTTCCTACGTCTTGCAAAAAAGCGATTATCAGGCCCATCCATAAAAAAGGACCGAAGATGAAACCTCAAAAGTACAGACCCATATCCCTTACTTGTGCACTATCTAAAGTGATGGAAAGAATAACTGCCTCCCGCCTTAAAGAGTATTTTATTGTCAACCACTTATTCTCTACACTCCAATATGGTTTCCTCAACAATAGATCTCTCCCACGTCGACCACGGCGGCTACATCGATTGTGTTTACTTTGACTTCAGAAGAGCGTTTGACTCAGTTTCATTGCCAAACATGTTCTTCAAACTAACATCCTATGGAATTAGGGGCTCCCTATTGCATTGGATTCGAGATTTTCTGCCCGATCGCTCCCAGTCAGTACGTGTTGGAGAATCTCTGTGTGATTTTGAAAAAGTCAGCAGTGGAGTTCCAGAAGGATCCGTGCTGGGACCAATCCTCATTCTCATCTTTATTATTGATCTACCCAATTCTCTTCCACTTAACTCCAGATGTTTCCTCTTTGCAGATGATGTTAAAGTTTCTACCACCACCAAAAATCTGCAAATCATCTTTAACAGTATTGTTGACTGGTCACGTAAATGGTCCCTTCCTCTGGCCCCGGACAAAACAAATCTCATCAGATTTGGGCAAACCAGCCCTGAAAATCCTCCTTCTACTTAACGGCTCTGCAATTTTAGTTTCCAGCGCAGTTAAGAATCTACGCGTAACGATCAACAACAACCTCAAATTCTATGGCCACATTTCCAATACTGCAAAAAAAGCAAATGCCAGGGCCTCTCTTATTCTGCGAGCATTTTGTTCGAGAGATTTGTCTCTACTCACAAAATTATTTACCGTCTTAGTTCATCGTCTATTCGAGTACGCATCCACCGTCTGGCCCCCATCGGACCCTTGTAAGGATACTCACTACCTTAATTTGACTGAAGACATTCAAAGACGCTTTACCCTTCGTTCATTCAGAAGACGATAATCCCGATCATTTGGAATCCCGATATACATTCAAAGAGTTGACGCTCTAGGTTTACAAATGCTTCAGCTACGTCGCTTCTACTGCGATCTTTATATGGCTTACAATATTGTTCGCCAAAACATTAACCTCCCCTCTGAGGAATTCTTCGAATTACCCACCACTAACGGTCACACTCGCTCGGCAAACTCCTCTAAGCTTACTGTAAAGAGATGCAGACTCAACATACTCAAGCACTTGTTTTCAAACAGGGTAATAAAGGTATGAGATTCCGTGCCGGATAAGATCGCCAAAGCGAAATCCTTGCAAATCTTTAAAAATAATATGATATCCCTTAACCCTGAACTACTTGGCTTCCATTCGCGAATAAGGAGTTAAACGACGCTCTCTGGCTTCCTTGTCCTCTCTTGACATACTTTGCTTTTTTTCTGTTCCTTCATTCCGCTCGATTTTTTTAATATGCTTACACTAGCTGTAAATACGTACTGTCTCATGAAGCTGTTATTTCCCACGCTGCGGCACTTTACCTTTTTCATTGTCCAATTTTCCTGTAAACCTGTACGCAGATATGGTGCCATCGAGCTAAAGATGTTGATATTAAAAGTTACATATTTCACAAATATTGATTTCATTCCGAAGGGGCATTTACACCCCATCAAAATAATATCCTTCTCCATTATACTGACTTTAGGAATTAAACCATCATACAACCACAATAACAAACTTGCTTAACTTTAGGCTAACGTTATACACTTGAGTTTACATCGTTTTTTAAGAACAGCATTTAGGAAAAGTTCCGTCAATGTATTATGCATCACATCTCACAAATTTTTTCCGATTCTTCTCTTAAAAACTTGATGTCGAAAACGCATAACAAAGAGATTGAAGCTTGGTTACCATTGCATCATCGTTTTCACGGATGTAAGCAGTTATCGCTTCTGCGCCCGATTTAATTTTCTTAGAGGAAAAAATTTTCTCTCTTTATGCCAAAGAATTCCTCTGTTCCGCCCTTGCAGGCGCGAGTACGGTACTGATAATATTTCATAAGTGTTCTCATTTTCAGACTGAACAGCGATAACGTAAGAGCTCGTTCGAGCAAAAGAAGATTATACTTAATGCTTGAAGCAGGAACAGGTTCAGCCAGTGAGGAACAGCCCAATCGTTGGTTATGACTCTCTAGTCGCACAGCTTTCCACTCCGCCTCGCAGTCAAAGCACCCACACAGTCAGACGGTTAAATCTTTCTTCAAAATGTTCGCTAGGATTTATCCAAAGCAGCTTCTCCGCAAGCTGATCTCCTGAGGGTTTCGGTAAACACGCATGAAAAACAGTGCATGTCAAAGCTTTTCGAGGCGATTCTCATGGAAGAACTCCTGTACAAACGCACCATGAGATAGCATTGTACTTTGTGGGACAGACAAATGATGAACGAGAACGCAAATAGAAACTCTCAGGAAAACAGTAGATGGGCGAGTAGTTTAAATTCCCGCAACTTTAAAAAGAATTCAGTGCCACTGTGCTTTATAGTAATGCAATACAGTGGATGCGAGAACGGTAAAAAGACAGTGACACCGACTCACCTGGACAACATACAAAGGTAACGTTCCAGTGATCCTAATCGCGTGATCCTAAGCAACCTGTGAAGGTTTAAATTCCCGCAACTTTAAAAAGAATTCAGTGCCACTGTGCTTTATAGTAATGCAATACAGTGGATGCGAGAACGGTAAAAAGACAGTGACACCGACTCACCTGGACAACATACAAAGGTAACGTTCCAGTGATCCTAATCGCGTGATCCTAAGCAACCTGTGAAGGTTTAAATTCCCGCAACTTTAAAAAGAATTCAGTGCCACTGTGCTTTATAGTAATGCAATACAGTGGATGCGAGAACGGTAAAAAGACAGTGACACCGACTCACCTGGACAACATACAAAGGTAACGTTCCAGTGATCCTAATCGCGTGATCCTAAGCAACCTGTGAAGGTTTAAATTCCCGCAACTTTAAAAAGAATTCAGTGCCACTGTGCTTTATAGTAATGCAATACAGTGGATGCGAGAACGGTAAAAAGACAGTGACACCGACTCACCTGGACAACATACAAAGGTAACGTTCCAGTGATCCTAATCGCGTGATCCTAAGCAACCTGTGAAGGTTTAAATTCCCGCAACTTTAAAAAGAATTCAGTGCCACTGTGCTTTATAGTAATGCAATACAGTGGATGCGAGAACGGTAAAAAGACAGTGACACCGACTCACCTGGACAACATACAAAGGTAACGTTCCAGTGATCCTAATCGCGTGATCCTAAGCAACCTGTGAAGGTTTAAATTCCCGCAACTTTAAAAAGAATTCAGTGCCACTGTGCTTTATAGTAATGCAATACAGTGGATGCGAGAACGGTAAAAAGACAGTGACACCGACTCACCTGGACAACATACAAAGGTAACGTTCCAGTGATCCTAATCGCGTGATCCTAAGCAACCTGTGAAGGTTTAAATTCCCGCAACTTTAAAAAGAATTCAGTGCCACTGTGCTTTATAGTAATGCAATACAGTGGATGCGAGAACGGTAAAAAGACAGTGACACCGACTCACCTGGACAACATACAAAGGTAACGTTCCAGTGATCCTAATCGCGTGATCCTAAGCAACCTGTGAAGGTAACGATTTCAAAAGAAATAAAGGATAATAAGCAACTCCTTATACTCCACATAGTGTCTGGTATATAGAGTCTAGAAAAACAATAACACTGCTCAACGACTGCAGCTGTGAAACCATATATGCAGTTGCTAACATCTGAGCGGCAACACGTTAATGAAACCAGACATGAGCGCCACTACCTCCGAATTGGTTGACAGGCTTTGTTGCAATGCCGGTTTCCAATTCTAGCGCTTCATTCAAAACAACTGGAGTACTCTTTCATACTCTATGAGTCGAACTCATTTCCAACCAATCTCGAAGTGCGCGTATTGTTTGGGGTCGTCTTTTGGACTCTTTGATGGCATTGCACAGCATTCTTATTGAACAGAAAACGTGCATGTTTCAGTACACGGAATATATGCACCTCTGTGGTGCTGCTGCTTGTCTTGCTGTCGTTGTTCCAACTATTCCTTATTAGTCGCTCAGTTGCTCTGTTCATGAACGTGGCTCGAAAGAAACTGTGTTAAACATCAGTTGAATTATTTTTTGAGAAAAAACGTGCACAACAGTGTTTCAAGCAAAATATTAGTAAAAATACGCCAGCAACACTATTTGCGATGTCACTATCACAAAAAGGGATAACGATGACGATGAGAGCGCTTACCACTTCATCTTTTGGATAGTGTGTCCACTCAACTGATTCATCACGTCTTTGTGCCATTATTTTCCTCATAGTGCCCTTCAAAGAAAACCTATCAGCGATTTAGAGTTTATATTAAACATCCTTAGGAAATAACAGCAAAACTGTCGTTTGTGCATTGATTAATAGGCGCATTTTTTTCATTGAGTTTGCCAAAATGTGGTGGAAATTTTAATGAAATTCCTTTACAATTTTCGTTTTTCGACACATCTTTTCATGTGAAGCTGTTCTTTCTCGATGGCAAAATCCCTACTGATGTTTTAAAGCATACGAAAACAGGAATCATTACTATTCTGCAAGAATAGATTAGTTTTAGATGATCATTGTGTTTATTAATATCAAAGTCTTTGCAACAATCAACTGCAGTTTTGGGACGATGCCCTTTGTTAAAGAAACTGCACTCTTATGCGTATTATGATTGTTTCTTTTTCCTTTGATATGTGTATATGGTTGAACCACAGTCGCGAAGCTATACTTCAATAAAACATTTAGGAGCTGTTATTATATAAATATAATGGGTCCTCATGGCATGGAGAGGAATTTCGGAGGACTTATCGTGGTTTCAAAAAGCATTTGTATAATTGTTTTAATTATTAACGATTTTTGTACAATTTTCCCAAAGATAATATGAATTCGATGATAACAGTAACAAGTTGTAAAGAAAAAGCGCGAGGAATCAACACCAGCGTACGTCTGTGAGATCATATGGTGCTTCAGTCGTATATCTATTAGCAGTGAAGTCAAGTTACTTGAGAGGAAAGGATCGCCTCTTGAGTGAATGGCTGATTGGTTTCACAAGCATTTGCAACAAATTATTGTTCTCTTCTCTGAACACCAAATCCACACTTCGATCATTGCTTGAAACCCGGCCTCTTTTTACTAAAAATCATGGGAACGAAGCGCTTCACATTCGACCTTTCCGAAAAATCCTAAGTGAGACGGGAAACATGGATCGAGAAGCCTCGGAGAAGCTACCTTCTTTTTCTTCTAAAAATATGATGAGTGACGTCCTAATTCGCTTCAAAACTCACTTTAACATACTCATAAAAAAGCTATTCTTGCTATACTCTTCTAATGCGTTCGATCTCTTCAAATCCTACTGGAAATGGGCCCATATTTACAGAAAAGACAAAAGTTAGATGCTAAATTCAGCGTTAGCAAAGATAGCACGCTGCACAGAACCATCTAACGACCTGTTGATGTCACTAAGCCGGTGCTTTTTTTGTGTGTTTCATGCAATGACCGACGTAATGAGTAGCATAACCGGATTCTAGACGAACGAGAGATGCCTCAGTTTTTCTTTTCACTTTATCAAATTACAGGTATCCTGAAATATACACAATTCTTAATGCTATCCGTCATACGATTCATCGAATTTCTTCTAAGCCAGATTGTCGTCCGCATGAGACGTTGGGAGATCAGATCTTTGTTTTACGAAGACACTAAGTAGCATCCAGTGACTACTGAGTTTGACTGCGGTCTCATCGCGTTACACAGTGGGCAATCGACTGCTTCAGCATTTTCAAAAATTCGCAGAAAAGCCATTTCTACCCTGTTAAAACCATATTATTTGAAGGCGCTCGTTGTTCTCGTGAAACGTGCAACGTTTCAGCTTTTAAACGGAACAAGATGTATGCAAGCTAATTACAGTGGGTGCTGGGTGCTATACAAACAGTCGAAGCGCTGGTCTTCCTATTCCAGCGGCAAATTTAAATCGTCGGAAGCAGCTCCGCAGATGACATTGCTCTGAATAGAAGCATTGTTTTGCAAGGTTGTCTTCTGCGGTGTATCTCCAGGTGTGCCCCAGAAATGTAAAAAGTTAATGCGAAGTTAATGCAAAGTTATGATATTGTCCTGCTTTTTGGACAATCGTTTTGAAGAAAAACTGCTTTCGGCCAAAGCCAGCTTCTTTGTCGCATTCTTGAGAATATGGAAGCGGGCGACTCAGCATAAACAAATGAAAGTAAAAACAGCTCAGTAGTAAACTTTTTCTTTAAATAACCAATCTTTGACACTGCGAAGGGAGCGCGAATACGAGCGCAAAAAATTATGAAATCAGTTGAATGCACCAAAAAACTTTCGTTCCCCCATCCCCTTTTCCTTAATTGCATTCAAGTCAACTCGATCGTCGCCAGCGCATCGAAGAGCATCGAACAGCGTTAAGCAAGCGTCATCGAGAGTGTTCGTTCCGTTCGATTACGTCACCGCTTCGCATTAACCATCGCAAACAGCAAGCAGCTCATCATTATATTTGAGCGCTGCAGTGATTCCTGCAAATTGCCTTCGTTAGTTATTTACTGTTAATTTGTTCGATCAACAGGCAGATCCTTCCGAAAGGAGGTACAGTATTTCGAAATGAAGTATATCGCTGGCCTATAATTTAGAATTCTCGAATCGTTTTTTTTCTTGCAAAAACTATTTCACCATGCACTGAGCACGGGACCGATCTACTAACATACTGTCGTTGTCAGTGATCCGCAACAGATGATCACACTACTAAGTCCTCGTTTTTTTAAACCGGCATTGTTTAGGAGTAGCAAATGAACGTGCAACACCTTAAAAACGAATTATAATCTCTTATTAAACTTAATCTTTGCTCGTAATTAGCTGCGCTTCAGTACTTGTTTACATTTGATGGACTTCTTATGTGGTTGCAGCTCATTGAGACTTTCAAGCTTCTTGGAAGAGAGGCCCAAATAACAAACCACTAACTTCTATAGAGAGGTACTGGTTGCCGTTCGCTGAAGCGAACGCAAACGGCTCCGTTGTTAACAGTGGTCTAAGGGCGTGATATATCATCCAATACTTTATGAGAACATTATTTATGCGCTCTTCACACCTGTGAAAACCGATTTTGGGAGAGCCGTGTCTGTTTAGCACGCACGTATATGTTTGCTTATATATGTGTGTATATATGTGTTTGTCCGTGCGTGCCTCCGTGCGTGCCTGCGTGCGTGTGTCTGTGTGCGTGTGTCTGTCCGTGCCTGCGTGTGTGTTTGCGTGCGCATGTGCTCGTGCATGTGCTTGTGCGTGTGCATGTATGTGTGTGTGTTCAACAGCGAAACTTGGCAACCGTCGACTACGATATTTGAGCGGCTCCTAAATGAAAAATGAAAACTTTTACTAGATTTTTAGGGGAATCGTGGTTCGTGAAAATTAAGAAGAAGGATCGATAGATCACTGGAGTAAGTGCACTAAAGTTCACTTTCTTATAAGGGTTGAAAGCATGCAAAAGATCATCCTGCATTTCAATATGTGGGTTTGTTAAGAAAATTCGGAGAAAGAAAATGAACTTGAAGGTTCGCTATAAGTGACTGCCAACAGCTGTGATCTGATGAGCCAACTATCCCATCATCAACATTTCACAGTTTGTGTCAAAAGCAGCTGTTAGATGGCAAGTCAATCAGCAATTTTTCTGCATAGTTATGCATTTCTCTTTTGTTTTAGGTGACTTTTTTGCATCATTTTGAGCACGACTGCAGAAGGACGAACCGCACTGGCCCCTTGGTGCATTTTTCATGTTGCTTTATTGGAATCTCCCTTGAACACTATTGTTTGCTCGGTCAGATGTGTTTCTAGGCAGATCACTGTTCTTCATTTGGTTTCAGAGTGTTTGCGCATCGAATATGGTAGTTCTAACATATATCGCGCCTCTCCCTGCACACTTCTCAACTTGTTTTAATCTTATGCCCTTCAAAAAAGGCGATACAGTTGCCAGCGACTTGAGCGTTTGCTCATCGGCCACCTTTAGGATATTCTTGAAGGACGCCATTGTTTAAACAAACAGTAAGTTTAGACCGCTCCCTCGTACAGAGAGCTCAAGATATTCTGCTGTTGTCGTATACTCGTCGAACGCTATGCGTAGGAAGTGTCAGCAAATTTCCGTGATTTGGGATGATGTGAGTGTGATAGTCGAGAGGTCGATTACTGTTTGACAGTGCTTTTCGGTTTCACTGAAAAAAAAAAGAAAAAGAAAACTGCTTGATGCGTTCCCTTGCTTAGTTCGCCTACCTTCACGTCACCAAGAAACTTTGTAATGTAACCATGTATGTTTTTAAGTAAGCAATTTCATGGTACCTCTTCCCTGACAATAAATAGCATATTCGCGAATGAATATAACGCGCCACTGCCTGGAGTTCTCCCTTGCAGTAATATGCTGTGGCATTTGCGTCATGCGTAAAGATTAGCCTTCGTGGGTACTGACATCATCTACATCCTCAAATAAGCAGTCATAATCATCGTATAAGATGGAAGCTCTCTAGCCATCAGTGATTGTTGTACGCGGGAAGAGCCAAAAAAATATCAAACTTTTCGTCGTTGTTTTCTTGTTGAAACTTGTTCCAGTCACTATAAATTGAACGAAGAAATATATTATCGAGCAATTTTCGTTCGCCCATGTTTCTCAAAGGCTATTTAAGAGCGAAAAACGGCCTCATTAATAAGATGTTGCTTTCGTGGATTGCTTACGTGCAAAACGAGGAAACGTTTTGCTTTAGTTATCGTACTTTTTTGTAGATTCAAAAGCTGCTACTTCGCACAACGAAGGGAAACGGGGAAGCAGCATGTCAGTGCATCACGTCAGCTAGCGGGCTCATTTCTTGTTGCGTAGACGAACTTATGACGTCTAAAAAACACTTCGAAAACTGTCAAACTAGTAACGAAATTGTCTGAGTTGGCGCGGAAGCGTACATGATGAAAGCTTGTGGGGGCAGAGGGCTGTCAAAATATATGTCTTGAGAAAAATGAGAATTTCACGCAATGTCGTATTCGTCGAGAATTTTTTGCCTAAGTTTTCTTTTCTTCTTTTTTTAATTCGTTAGCTGGAGAATGCATACGAGAATAAGTGGCACTGCTGCTAACGGTGCTCAGCTCAGTACATACAGCTTGATCGTGCACAGTGAACGAGTTGTTCGAAGCCATCAGAGGAAAATACGATTCATCATCCGGATGATGTGCATGTATGTGCGGAAAAGATAATCACTTGTTGTATTAACAAACAACTTTCCAGGTAGTTTCTATCCTGTTCTAGATTTCCGCCTCCTCCCCTTCGCTGTCTTCCCCTACGCCCTCCATTCTCCCAATTACTCTGGGGACTCCCAGTTAAAAATTCGGCGGGTTCCTAATAATTATACGCTCATTCCATTCTATGAAAAGGAGTAAAACAGTAGAGAGAGAGAGAATCTTTATTTACAATAAAGAAACAGTACTCTTATTCACGAATTTACAACATTATTTACAACAGAACTCTTATTTTTTTTGTTTTTACAACAGTACTATTTTACAACAGTACTTATTTTTATTTACAACAGTACTCTTATTCACGAAAGGGTGGTTAAACAGGAAAAACGCCTGGGTGTTTGCCTCATTCCATGAGTTTCGCTTCAGTGAGGGATTCGATTAGGCGCCTACTTTTCCGCCTCATTCGTGAGGTTTCAAAACAGAAGCTTGAAATGACACTTCCTCGTTGGGGTGTTTGCAATTCAAATAAATGCAGAAAGATAATTGAGTTGTCTGAAGAGTTGCTTGTTTGCAGAAAGGAAGTGCCCTTCCTCGAAGAACATCCATGCCGCATGCATTAATTTTTTCATATGTACTTTTGAAGTTTCGCCAAAGATGAGCAACGAACTTTTGCATTAGAAAGTATTGAATGGCAAATAGCTGTCCGTGTTTACTCCTTGTATTCTATTCTAGTTACAATTGTGACAAATGAAACGCCCGACTTGTTTTTCATCCTACAAATTCATACCTCAGCTGTTTCATCAGTTAAAACTACCAAACAAAAAGGCTGACGGATACCGTTTTCCGCTAATATGATGGCGCGACAGTGCAACGAAAGTAAGCAAAAATCTCGCAACGGTAGGCGTTATGGTGAATGCGCTTATACATCACCCTATTACAACAAGGCCCATCCGATGCATTTGTTAAAGGAACTTAATGCGAAAACTCAAGTTATCAAGGATACAGCTAAGAGCACATCGTGTCTGCGAACGATTATAAACTAACAGAGAAGTTTCTATGGGGACCAGGAATAAGTGAAGAAACTTACAACTTCTAAGGCCAACTGAAAAGCTGCATCTAATAGCGCTAAGAGGCTGGTATTGAACCTCCCACCACTCATGCTAAAATGACCTAGAAAGGCAGAAGAAAAATACAAATGAAGAGATCTTTTGAGGACAAGAACGATGATTTCCAATGGATCATGAAGTAATATCGCCGTCGTTTGACATGCTACTAAATTGATTTCGCTCTTCCATTCATTAATGAATATCTCAAAACTATCTCCTTTCCTCTCTTTCGGCTTACTTCCTTCGTTGTCGTTTACTGAATCGCCGGCTAGTCACAAAAGAGGCTTCGCATGGCAGGGAGGGGAGTTTTTCATTAAAAAAACCCTCTAATGATGGCGCACCTTTTTTCGATGAAAAATTACTTATTCCGCATTTATCCAGCCAATAGACATCATTTTTTCGCCAATTTTTTCTGCAATGAACAGAAAACATAAGGAGTGGATGACTGAAGGATGCGCTGCTTTGAAAAACACGGTGCTGCCATAAACTCGCTTTAAGAAGATACCGTATGAAAGTAGAAAGCCAAAGAGAGAATGTGGGATTCTGTCACTCAGCGTAAAAGCCTCCCACCGGCTGCAGCCACCATCTCGAAAAAACCTGCTTCGAGAATCCCATAAAAACGGCTGCCTCTCCACGCTTTCTCTCCCTCTCCCTTCCATAAAGCTGAGGAATACTACGATCTTCCCTCCTTCGGGGCTGCTCAGACGTGCTGATGAAACAGTTCCCCGTTTACGTAATTACTACCTCAAATAAGCTCCTCTTTAGAGAGCTCCGAGCTGTGCGATCCCGCAGCCTTTGTTTGAGAAGATGCGATGCATTCTTTTCAACCTTCTTTGCTAATATTCTAACAAGGCTTCACATAGACTCAAAGACACTTCAAATGTACGTCGTTTTTTAAAAGTGGTTCACTTTGAAGGAGAACTGATGGTTGCCTTTCATTTCTTTCAGCATGTCAATTTCACTGAAGATATCGATTCATGCATAAAAGCATAATTCAGCACGAAGTGCTGACGTCATACAGAAAAACTGGATTACGAAATCATTGACGTATTTGTTTTGATGGCTGTCAGCATGCATTTCAATGAGCAACAGAGTTGTTCTTTAGCAAAATCTGTTATGCATAAATTCATCAAATTTGTATCTTCGAGACTTCATAACGGAACGTCTGCTAGCTTGTGGGCGTGAATGTGGGCATTTCTGTGGTGGTTATTGTCTAGAACATTTAAGGGGTCCAATATTTGTTTGCACATTCCCTAGGAGAGGACTTAGTGGTTGATATTCGAAATCTCGAGCAAATTTTTGGATCGTCTCCAATCGAAAATGTGTGCCGTACCGCCCGGAGATTCATGTCCCAGAGAAATTCCTCACACGTTTTCACTATCAGCCTAAGGTTTCGGCATTTCATCACCAAATTCCAGGTCTGATCATCAAACTGTTGTCTATTCCAAATTTTTGTCCCATAGAAACGCTAGCAACTAACAACAATGCCATTCTTTTCCAGCACGAACTTGAGTCCGTGCTGGAAAAGAATGGCACTCACCAAAACGCATTCAGAGTTGCTAGCGTTTCTAGGATGCGATGCATTTAGAATGAGTTTAAGCAAAATGAGGCCATATTGGATGAAGAGATGCATTTTTCAAGGGGTTTCCATTCGAAGATATAGTCAAGTTTCTCTGAGCATCACCTTGACAATCACTCTAAGAGAGCCTAAGAACGGCTTGCTTGCTTACTGTAATGCTATCTATGTTCGGTGCAATGTACGAGCAATCACAATAGAGGGCTGCATTTCATTTGTTAAATTTATTTTACCCTCCATAGCCTACGAAATCATTGAAGTTACGTGCAGCAGGATAAGCGATACTGCGCATACTGGCAAGCCCGGGGGCGTTCCCTATGACCAAATGATCTTGTTGTTTTTATGTCCACATTTATATGCTAATATGTAAGCAATAAGCAGTAACCAATCCATGTAAGCAACATATCAACCATAAATGATCCATGTAAACAATATGCCTCCATTTAGACAACATAAAAACAATATGTCAACATTATATTGGTTTTGCTGTGGGTGAGAAATAAAGCAGTTAAGTTGACGCGTGCCCTTTGTGTGTATGCCGAGCAGTAATGTGCGATCTCGACGTGCGAAATGACGATGTTTTTACTCCGTTCGTTTAGTTTGTTGCTCTTTTGCACTGAGCACAAACACATCAGTGAGTTCGCGAAACTGGCTGCTTTCCACGCCACCTGATTATTTCAATACGTTTATAAGATGAATAAGCACTTACACAAGTTTTTGCTGTATGGATACAAAAAATTTTGTCTTTTGTCCCATATGGAAATTATTGTCAAATTGACAAACAGTTTCATTTATATGGCACATTCGACGAGTTACTGCGCCTCTTCGGACTATAAAATTACTGTTTGCTTACAAACAAAATCCGTGTTCCGATACAGTAAGCGTAACGTGAAAACGCTGTCACTTGTCCACTGGGCAATATTGTTCATGCAAAACATCTTATTTGCAACATTCATAAGCAAAAGTAATTTTCATTAACTGCTAACAAATCTTGCATAGGCTTTTCTGCAATTTCCACATATATAAGTTATAAATTTTGAAGTATAGTGCACATAGTCGATCGATCGTTGCCTCTCTCGGATTGCTGCTTAGTGTCGCGACGACTGCTCATCGTTTCGGTTCAGAAAACGTTCTGCGCGTCACCTACAAGCGCATCCCCCTTTCCATGCTCTCGTCATTCGTATCTTTTCATTGTAATCATTTCAGACATTTTTCCACTCACATTCTCATATTCCCTCTGCAATACAATGATTCTAAATGCTGTGAATCGTTATGTCGCACTTTTTGAATTTTTTTGTTCATCAACGCAGTAACTAAGCAAGTAGAGCAATCACGCACGTACTGTACGAAAGGGTGAGTGATTTTATTTTTAACCGATAGATTAGAAGCGATCACGGATAAAACATGAAATATTAATGTTTATTGGAGAGCCGTACAGATATCTATTTCGCATTGTTTTCGCTTATTAATATTTATTAAAGTGAAAAGGACGAATTGATATAAGAAGTTTCATTTCAAATAATAGCATTGAATTTATTCTCATTTATTGCCGCTGTTGGGCCTTGAAGCTGCCTTAAATTAAGCTTGCGATGGGGGCAAAAAGCCCTTTTTTCCCCTAATTATCGAAGAAAGGATGGGGATACGAGGTCGTTCAAGATGGTTTTACAGATGAGAGGAGAAAGCGAAAGGCGAGATTCAAGCTGTTTCGTTGATGACTGCTCGAAATGGCTTATTGATGAAGGAAAACGAGGAAAGCATAATTTGTATTGAGTTGCCAATTATTCCCCAATTTTTCTTTAACAGCAATGTTTGATATAGGTTGGCATGGCAAAGCCAAAACGCCTTTTTTTCGTCCTGTATCGATATGTTTTCGATGTATTGACTGCATTTTCCGTAGTTGCACAGCTCATCAAGCGTTTTCTTGAATGCAGTCATAAACAACCCGTTGAATAGCCCGCAAACACGTCTTTGTTACTGAGCGGTGTGCTTCGCCGATGCCTCAGCGATTACGACCATAACCCAAAGTGGGCTGATATTTATCAAATGTGGTATCCGAATGAAGATTTCTACACCGGATGAACATCGACAAGTCGACACAAAATGAGGCCACGGACAAATATGGCACCAACTACGTCCCTTGAACAACGGAAGGCGAAAAACTTGCAGTAGGTTTGCTGCTACATGGTTGAAATTCTATGTTGATATATATCGAAATTCTCATATCTCGAAATTCTAGGCAGATGGAACAACAGCACGGTATTTTCGTTCATTCATTTATTAGTTTGATAATTCGTATAGCTTTTCCGCTTACCGCTATGACCATGGCTATCTTAGACGATTTTTTCCTACAACGAATTACATCACTATATGCTGCATCCATCTTACACCTGTTGTTAACGACATCATATTCACAGCCCTCCTCTTTCTCCCCCTCCAGTTTTTGGCCTCCATTTTGTGATTCTTCTTGTCCAGGTACTGTTATTCAAAGGGCACAGATGGCGCAATGGGACCATAACTTATGAGAATCGAATCTAAACGTCGAAGTCCTGATTCTCTTATACCGTATTCATGCAGAATATCTGAAAACTAAATTTTTCGCTTCGTTGTCATCCTGAATTTATCGAAGGTTTCAACGTTGATTTTCACTGTGAGGTTTTTGTGTTCCAAGTTTCGATGCTGCCTTGTCTCTCCGTCCACCGTGCCTCGATAGTGCCGTTCGACCGAATTTTTACACACTTCGTAGAAGCAATTTTAACGAATCTAGCTATCCATTTCCTGCAACTTTCGTTTTCAGGGGTCACTTGAAAACTGATCGCGTTGCATTGAACGCATTTTGTTTGGTTCTCGCAGCTTCTTTTGTCATTTCCCAACTCACCGTCGTGTTTTCTTGAATAAAGATTTCTCACAAAGCCCAACTGTTTAGCAGCTACCATCAAAAATTCTGGCAAGAAATTATGCCGCTGTCATTTTTCAGCAAGCACCAAAATTAAGTGCTTGGTGTTTTGAAGCGAAAAATCATCGCAACTTCGCAACTATTCAAAGACAACGAACACTTAAATGCTGCAGCGATTTAAGAGCAAAACTTTCGTAAAGTACTCATGCCAAACTGTGTATACACAAACATTTGAACTTCATTTAGTCTAATCGGCAGCTATATTGCAGTCAAAGTGGAAATATCGTATTACCTCAGACGAATCCATCTCCCTAGACACAGCCCTCCCTTTCTTCGCACGAAATCCCATCCCTCCGATAACCTGCGAATTTTATACCCTCCCTCTCTCTTAATATAGTTGTCCCCGTTCTCAACGATGTTAAGGAATAATGCACGCTTCCGCGGCGAAAGTGCATTTGCGATCGTCACTCTTGTCTCAAAACATGCTGTAGTAGGTACTAAAAAATACGGTCCTCCTCCCTCCTAGAAGATCTAGGGCATTACAGTTCCAGAGGCTCTCCACAGCGGGCATTGTGCAATTTTTTTTTCGCCGGCAGTTTCCTACGTCATAGATCCATGATGAGGATGCTAGAGTGTCAAGACCAATCAATCCTCTTGATAACTGCCAACGTCATTCGTTGCCTCAGTGATTGGTTTTGCATGTTGAAAAAAAGTTGGCAAAGCTTTCTTCCTTTTCGCCGCAAAAGGAAGTACATTTTCGGATCGTCATGCATGTGCGCATTTACTGTTAATCCAATATTTTCAAACCGAAAAGCAAAAAAGCTCATGGATGAATCCTTGCCAACCATCAGCCCTATCCGTGGTGAGCTATCAACCTTACCAACGTCCGGGAGCGTCAATATCTAGATTAGTCGTATTGTTTGGGGCAATGATTTGGTAGGAAAACTTGGTCAAAGGAAACATTTCCTTCACAGCGAATTCCTTAGACGGGAGATTAGTTTAAAGCCGAGCACAGCGCTGCACAATACGGTCCTACAAGCCAGTTTGACCTTCGAATTTCTCCATGAGAAATTGCTGCTTCCAGAAACATGAAAGATTCTCGGAAAAATTCCTCAGAGGAGATATCATTTTTACTGTGCTGAACACATCATTCCACAACCATTGCACACTGTGCATCGAACGTGAATGGTTGATCAACGATCAGGCAAAAATTTTTCTGAATCCTCTGTTCCTTTGCATCATATTTTCGGTAGTGTCAAGAAAATTAGGCAAATCGGAGTGCATTGAACGTTTGTTATCTCAACGCGGCCGACGCGCTTTTCCGCTTACTAATTAGTAGCAGTATTAAAATGTGAACTTATACATATGTTACTATTATGTGTATGTTTTGTCAACTTGCATAGTTGTGTGCCATTTTTCCTTAACGGTAAATACAGTTGAAAGTTTTTGAAGTCGTCTGATACTCTGTATGTGTTATTTTGCAAAAAAAAAAAATCCCCGCATTCGTTCGTCGATCGACGGTTGCAGTCAAACAGTATGGGGTCTTGGTCCACATACTCAAGAAGTATAGCCTAATCTAGTCATCCAATACAGTGTTGTTCCCTCATATAGTGCAGCATGAGAGGCATCAAGAAAAAAAAACCCTGATCCGCACAGTCGTTTGAAGTCGCTGACTTAAAAGCTCAAGGACTCAATTGCCGGACTTCATTTTGCAACATCCGAGCCACTAGCTATGTCCTAGCAATCAAAAGTCAATACGGCCCAATATAACTGCAAGTTTGCCTCTCGCCATTGCGCTTCTTGATCCTTAGGAAAATTAGGAATAAGAAGTTCCAAAAGATGTTATGGTTTCTTGGCACGTCCGCGTTATAATAAGCTTGAATTCGACTCAAATTCCGAAAACTGGCCCTGTCCCGAGCCTGTAACAGCACTGCGGAGATTTTGATTCCTATCAGGTTATTGCACGACAATTAATGAGTCGCTTCCTTGCGTCAGTTTTTAAAGCCTTTACAGGGCAAAACTTAATTTCAGAATCGAAAATTGCTGCCTGTAAGTTTTTTTTGTGGAGCGCGTGTTCAATTTAGGCACTGGTAAAACTGAACATGTGAGGGAAGTAAATTAATTAAATTAATATGATTTTCTGTACCCTCGTCGGTAATTCCGTAGAACTGACTCACTTTGCAGTGGAAGGATTAATAACGTCCACTTAGCGAACGATGATTGGATTTCCTGAACTGTCAGGTGAGATTTTTTTAAAATATCTTCCGATAGCCTCGTTTTCTAGTAGTTTTTCAGCTCGTCAGCGCATGAATCAGTTATATTGCACCATGTTCACTTCGAGAGGTTACTACATTTAAGAAGCTGGTGGAAAAAGTGAGCTCTGTGAGACGGACTAATTATGTTCCAGTGGGAGGAACTCTTGGGAAGATTTTAATCAGTTGGCATTATCATTCGGCAAAGACAAATGCAAGATTAATGCTGATACTTTAACGGAGTGGTGCAGGGAAGGCACGAGGGTTATAAATTTCCTCGAGTGCTCTTTTTGGTATCTGTGTGAATGTGCGAATAAATTTACATAAATCCCGTCCTTCTTTGAAGGGGTTTTCTCAAATGTAGGCTATGTTGAGAGAGATTTCATTTAAATCGACAGGGAAATTTCACTGCACTAAACATCAGTGTTTTCAGTGATTTTAATATTGATTTCTTTCGAACAGCAAATGCTTCATTCAGAATTGCTTCGAATAACCTTTCGTTGACAAACAGCGATTACGTCGGAAAGCTCAGAAGTTAACCAATCAGTATCTCATTTTGCACAAAATTTCTTAAAACTTCTTCGAGTGAATCGCAAATTCGTTTTAATTGGCCTCCAGTTATTCCCAAATCATTTCAATAACCAAAATATGAAAACGACAATGTTCTATTACTAGTAGGCTTAAGCATTTCATTCTTCTACGCAACCCATACGTTTACACCTATTAGTCTACTTTGTATCAAAAATGCATAAAGGGTGTGCCAAAGTGCACTTTGCTTTTGTAAACAAGGAAGAAGTCCCTATATTTATTTATTTAACATTTCACTGCGAACCCTGAAACGTCGTACAGCTCAGGTGATATAAAACTCGTCACAGTACAATTATGATCCTGCTACTGATCGTCTTGAAACCTACAACAGTCGATTTGTTTTACCTACCAAAACACTCACATGCCAATTTCAGAGACCAGTCCAAAACGTGATAAAAACATGGGTTCGCGAAAGCTTTTCATAAGAAAGACGACGGAAATTGCTAATGTAACTAACTTATATGCCATATTTCCGTTCGTAATTTCGTCCTAAAAATCGTATTGTTCTTTCTTCTTTCTTCCCATCTCTGCTATCCTCTTTACTACCTGACTAACATGGTAAACAAAGTGTTTTAAGAACGTATTTGGAAGCTCTTGATGGAGGGAAGTGAATCCTAATGTTACGTCCCGATAATGATATTTACATCAACAAGTGCCAGGAACTGACGTAAACAAAGTGTTGTTTGAGTGAAACGATTGGGGAGGCATTAATTTGGAAGCTTCACTCTTTCAAAAGACAGCCGTGAATCGGCAAAAGTTCGTGCTTATAATTTCGTTTATTAATTCAGTGTTGCTCTCACGACAATCTCATAATGTTTATACATTTTTTTTGAGGCATCATTTCAGACTCAATGTTATAATGCGCAATCTTTATGTAACGCATCCAAATACGTTTCATTTCATTTCAGTTGTTACAATAAGCCACTACTAATTTGTATTCAACAGTGAACGCAGCAGCGTAATAACTAATCCACTTGCTCGGAACTGCGTGTTTATTTTTGTATGCATTTCGATTATGCTCTTTTATTCCGCTTGTTCATTATGTATGTGATTTTCAGAGCGAAATTGAGGCCAAACATGATAGCGCAGTATTTTTATGTGATAAGGGAATATGATGTGAAAGTGTTTGCGAGCTTTACTCCCAGTCCATATGCCAAATTTTCCTTTATCGTACTGTGTGCCAATTCGATGACTATTGAACTCATTTTGTTTGACTTTTCGCTCTATTCGTTATTTACAATACCTTTCGCGCTCAATCATCTACAATATTTGCATCATGAGGCGTATCAGAAGAACATTATGTGATAAATGGTCATGCAGGCACTGTTTCATAATGCTCTATATAAACTGTAACAGCTAAAATGTTCTCTTGAAGTAGTGGAATGTAAAAGCTTCGTTGGTAATCACTACCTTGTCCTCACACGCTCCATGCCGCTTCAACTCATTAATAACGCATACAACGACTACTTTAAGAGTCGTTTCGAGAATCAAAACTCCAGTGTTTAATGACGTTAAATATAAACCTCTTTAAATCTTGCTTTGAGGACATTTATGTTTTGATTGCACCAACTTGTTTAGATTACATTGTCAACAAGCAGCTTGATGCGACTCAGTGAACGATGGACGCCGTTGTCGAATCAGTGACTTCCTCTACCTCAGTTCCTGGTCGTGATTGTTCTTCTCACTTTCGCTATGCACTTCCCTTCTTTCTCTCCGTCTCTCTGTGTCTTCCTCTGTCTCCCGTTCTACTTTCGGCCGAATTTCCTTCGCTCAGCGATGAGTCAATAACAGGTTTCCTTTCAGGCTCGAATTGGATGCTATGGAAGAAAATATTTGTTGGCCACCCAGGTTGTCCTGAAATCGGTGGCTAACGTGAGACGTGCCCCCTTTCCCCCCCCCCCCCCCCCCCCCCCTCTTTTTTTTACATATTTT
>JPKZ01001757.1:437789-463634 GCA_000803305.1 Toxocara canis
TGTGGGGTGGGGGGGGGGGGGGGGGGGGGGAAGGGGGAAAGGAGGATGGGTTGTGGGAATGAGGGATTAAGGAGTAAAGCTATTTACACACACTTGTTGCTCGTTCATCGTTTTGGAGGCGCCGCATATTGCGATCTTCGCTGTGTTGCTTTGTGTTGCATCTGCACGTGCATTCCACGTGCTTGCTCACAAACCATTTGCATGACGTGTGGACAATTCAGGAAATTTCGTCAATGTGTGTTAAATGCATATACCATTGGAAGCGTTTTAGTTGTCAACGTATAGTTGAGCTAAACTGTATCCTAACGTGTTTATGTACAGCAGTCCATATTCCGTAAAGCTTCGGTAGCATGTTCAAGCGCTCAAAGATTTTCTGATTTAATTACGACGTTGTTTTCCATTGACCCATCCGCTACTTATTGCACGAACCACCGAAAGTGCGCACAGGTACTTTGATTAGGGACTAGAGTTGTTTTTGTGTTAAAGTGTTAAACTGTGGGTATTCGAATTTATGGCGAAATCTTGTAGTGAAGATTTCAAATATTCTCAAAATTTGTTGTAATCCTTGTGTGCCATCTATCCCTGATGATCGCAGAGATAAAAAACCGTCAACTTCGGACCATATAGACTGCAAAATGTTATACTTCGGATTCCCGATCTAAGAGATTCCTATTGCTGCCATCAATATTGGAAAGTTTTTGATTCCTTTCTATTTTGTAGAATGAAACGAAAAACCATAAACACAAATAAGGCTGTCGACAAATAAAACGGGGTATCGGTTGCCCAGCTTGCTCATTTTTCTCCACATATTTTGCGGTATTCACGAAACATTTTTTGGCAGCTCATCAGCGAAGACTGAATCTAGCGCAGTCTTGCAAACGTAAAAAGTGAAGTGAAGACTTAAAAGGTACTTCGGACTGTCACTGTGTGCCAGTATAGGTAGGTGCAGCCTCCATGCTGTTTTTCAAGTGAACAAGCGGCTGCATATGACGATTGTCGTTGCCATAAAACGGGATACGCAAATGAATATTTTCTAAATAGTCATCATTATGATTATTCTCAAAAGCTTCAGATGGTCTTGATATATGACGAACAAGTAAGTCTTGTCACTAAACCATATTGAGCGTTCGATCTTCTGAAATTATATAAACGCGGTGTAGTCGTATGTAAAAATATACGCTAAAGTGCTGCAAAATTTGCAACTGGGCTGGGTACACAAGACATGTCCTGGAATGCCAACGAGCCAAACGTAAAAGTTGTTTGTATCTGTGGCCACAGTTACATTCTAATACAATAATCTTATCGGTGGAAAGAAATGACATTTCATTATTGGTTCAACTTTTCAAAACTGATTTTGTAGGTTTTTCGATATATGCAAAATTCATACTGAAGCTATAATTAATCATTTAAGCCTTGCGGCTCTTCCTCAAGTAGTTTTATAGAAAAACATATTCATTTTCTTCTCTGAGGTCGCCAAATATGCTTTGTTCACAATTGTTAATGTGAGCGCATAGATTTCGAAATTGGTCAAAGCTGCACTAGTATCTGTGCCGTCTCGTTATTCCGGATTAGTTTTCATAAGGTAAATTATAATGCTTCATCTTTAATGTTTAGCGACTGTTTTTAACTGTCATATAGCAGATTTTTGAACACTAATTTCCTTCCCCTTTCTTCGGTGTTATTTTGCACATCAATGATATAAGGTAGAGTAGCCGTTGAATTAAATTTGTTTTTTTTTTGGAGCCGCCTACCTACACTTCCTGCACTTTGCTAGTTATCTTCGATGCGATTAGTCACGCATACTGGTAGCTACTTCAAAAACGTAATGTTGAACGTGTAGTTACTTAGCTGCACTCGTTGCTTCGCGAAGCGTACCGAATTAAAAACAATGTTGCTGTGTGGATGGAGTATATGAATAATTTAATAGTGTAATGTACCTTGGAACATTCTACAGATGGCGCTGAATGGGCTAAACATGTTGTCTATGGCATCAGCGGCTGAATTGCAAAAGCGAACGTTTTTGTTCGCAAGCTTTTGCCCCTTCATATTTCTCCACTTAGATTTTTCGAACGGTTTTTAGTTTTTTCGGCCTTGAAATCTTCCATTTTTTCTTGCTGACCCATATTCGTCTAAATTCTCGCGTTCCTTTTGTCGAGACGATGTTACGTGTTTTTGTTTGTTTAGTTACTGTCGCTGAGCTTTACATCCTCCACTTTGAGCTAGTTGGCAAATCGTTGGCAAATTGCTCGGGCCTTCAGTGCGATGTCTCGATGTTACTGAGGTGCAAGCGCACGCCGAGCACAGCCATTCCTTTGGCTTTTTTAGCTTGTTGTTAAATACCACCCGCCAGATCGGCTGTCAGTGGTATGGTGGGAAGCAGCCGGGAATCGAACCCAGGTCTTCCCGCATACGAAGCGGGAGCTGTACCACTGAGCAACTGCGCCCTCACCCTAGGTGTTTAGCTAGTAAGTGGGTAAAAGTTGAAAGAATTTTTTAAATAATGTTACTGCCGACTGTTTTGAGCGCTGCTGACAGTCTGGCATCATACAAGAAATTAAGTAGATCTTATCCAACCTGATATGTTCTACGTTGCCAGTTCTGTTTTTTATTTAGTGATTTCTTATCGGTTCATTTTCGTTTCATTTTGGCTGTTCTCAACATTCCTTTTTTTGTGCGGAAGTTCCGCTTCTACCGTTGTTATTGGTTTCGCCAAGATATGACTGTGTTTGGGTAATTTAATGAAGATAGTAGAGGGGGGATTTACGATGATGAACATGTTCCTAAAAACGAATAAATAGTCTCTGAAGCTTGGCACTTCGTGATCAAGCAACAAAATCGCTGTACTTGTATATATTGACGTGCAAAGCGTCAATATTTGTTATATATCGCAATAAGACAGAATGTCTGTTTAGCAGACATGTTGGCACAAAATTTGCCGCTACTGAAAAATATAGAGAATAAAAATTGATAAGGTAGAAGTGCTGATCTGACATATTAAGGAGTGTCAAGAGTTTAAGTGAGCGAACGACTAGTTGAAGTCGATTTTGCGGTAGATTGGATGATGCTTTGAAGATGCGCGTAACGATTTTACCAGTCTGTGCATGATCATCTTTGACGTCTGTTATTTTTGTTACTCATCAAGGTGCGTCATATTTATCACCTTCGTAAGGACTGCAGCCGGCATCCATTATGTTAGTGTTTCGATAGCGTTCGTTTCCTATTTCGCACAGTACAGCAGCAGTTAAGGCGCTTGTGGATATCGTTGCTTCATTTGCTGATTTTTGCCCATTCAAGCGCCACGTTTCACCGGCAATTTTTGTTTCAATTCGTCGAGAACTAACCGTTTCTAGGACGTAGCGAACGTGACACTTTCTCGGCATAGTGAAGGAAAGATTCCACGAAAAATGCCAATCTCTGAACAGTCGCAGCTGATCAAAGTGAAGACAGCAATTCACATTTTCAAAACGCCTCAGACTCAGCAGAATCATCTAGGCACTGTTTGCATGGAAGTTCTAATCACATAATAAACTGAAACGATTATCTCGAAAGCATTTCCATCGTATCGTATTCGTACTCTTTTCTCTTAAAAGATATATCAGAACTGATGTTGCTGCGCTTAATCTCCTCCAAGAAAGTGCTCATTTCATTGTACGAGCAAGTAAATTACAATACGAAGAATTCTTTCTTCATTCTCCGCTGGAGTGTAGCGCTTTTATGTTTTGGGGTGATATTTTTTACACACGAAGTGGTTGAATTAGTAGAGCTGTTTTGGAACTACCACACAGTAGGAGCATTGATGCATTTGAATGTGCTACAGTGGAGATTTTAAGATTTGGAGACGTTTACATTCAACTCAATTAGTTTCGGTTCACAAACGGCCCATAATTTTCATTTTTACGGCCCATAATTTTCACAGATATCCTGATTCGAACATGTGTTTTATTATGTCAAGCCATCGGAAATCTGAAGTCATTTTTTCGAATTAAAATAAAAACGTTGATCACACGGGCAGTTTATGCTAATTATTCAGTGCTTTGCGAAAAGTGTCCACTTCATGCATTTAATCTTATTAAGTTGTTGACTTGCCTTTTACGCTTCTTTCTTAGTTGCATTTGCTTCAACAGAATTCGCATCCCTTTAAGCTATGCGCTTGTATTCGGCACTTTCTGGTATGTTTTCTCGGAGAGCGGCTTAGAAATTTGAAGACTCGTTTTTTGTTCCTATCTCCCGCTATCTTCATCGAGAACGCTTGCATCACAGCATTCAACGACATCGCGCTCAAGAAGAAACGAACAAAGGTGGCGCCTTTCACACTTGCTATCGCGATATTGATGAGCGCTCATTGGCCGAGAACGATTTAAATCTTCCTCGTTGAATATTTCTCCCGCAATATGTATTTGTGTATGTAAACTACATCGAATTAAGTCGAATGTAGAGCAATGAGTCTGATACAAATGAATTTGACGTATAATTTTGAAATATTTAGGTTGAAGTCTCATAGTCTTTAAGCATATCCGACTTGGCCAAATGCATGTGCACAGGACACTTCAAAATATTGGTCAATTACAACGGCAAGAAATTACAAATACGAATACCTTATTGCTTCCTTCATAGTTGCAGGCAGTGACTTTTATCATTCGCAAAATTGTAAACGAAGTAATACTTGAAGAGGGCTTTACGGAGAGGTTTCCTCAGTGGGAGGGGATTTCGCCGAGGGGGGTGAAAGCGCTCCAATCTTCCTTTAAAAATCGCCTGTCTCGTCACTGTTTGATTCGTTTGACGTCTTTTCTTAGAGGGAGAATAGGGGTGAAGTGAGTTAATCGCGTGACATCTTTTTTACTTTCGGTTCGGCAAAACACTTACTATAGAATAAAATTGCCCTTAAGGCGCCTCAACTAGTGATCCTCCAACAAAAGACGTACAAATTGCTACAGTAGATTTTCTCTTATTTTCTCACAGATAATAACAATGTGCTGAAAATTGTGCTTTTCTTATACGCCATATCTCTATTATACATCAGTTCAACTAAACTTCTTAGGAAATTTTAGTCTGGTATGGTTTTATTACCATGATATTTTCATCTTTTTTTGCAAACTGGATCATTTCATTTTAAAATAATTTTAGAAAATCAAATACCGTCAACCTAATTTTCATGAAAAGGAATTTTTTTTCTGCTCGTGCCTCTAACGTTTGCAAGGTCTTTTCGATCGGTTTTTCGTTTATCCTATTCTCATTGCATTTGAATGGTCAATTACTGTTTAGCTTTCGAACAATGCTGCGCGCAAAACAGCGATTCACGATTTCATCTGTTCAATATTGATTTATATATGTGGTGCGTAATCGGCGCCCTTCCATGGCATAATTAATAAACAGTAAACAATAATAAATGAATAACTCGCTAAATGAATAACTCGCAAGTTCGGTGTTCCCCTCACTTTCATTTGGCTTTCCTAGAGGCGTTTGACCTCATAAGCCTTTCTCCATTGAATTGAAATCGACGAATGCAAATAGTCTTTCCCATTCTTAGTTTATTGCAATGGTGAATGCAAGCATAATTTTCTTTGTGAAATTTGCAATCAGTCAAGAAGTGTATGCGTTGTTCATTTGGCTTTTTACTTGTTAGCAGCCTATGAAAGTATTTGATGTGATGGGTGGAATTATGAAGCGCATATCTGGCCACCCCTTGGCGTGCATTCCCACTTGTTCTGATGAACAGGTTGTACTGATCTGTTTTAAAACAAAGCTAATCTTTTGCTGTTTCCACACATGAGAGAAACTCTCTGTCCTTGCTGATGGCGACCTCCCGGTGCTGTAGGAGAGGAGAGAAGTTTGTAGTTTTATATAGCAAAACCAGGCGAAAAAATTCGTATATTGTAGAGAGAAAAGAAATTCTATTTCATAAGAGAAAATTTTGTGATATAGGAGGAGGTTAATAGACGCGTTCGGATTGGCTCGTTGTTCTGTCCACATGCCTGCGCTTTTTTTTATTGATTGCTGAGTGCCTCCACGCTTCGATTGCGCCCTTCCTCTCATACATACCCAACACTTCATCCAGCGCACCCCATCTCTTCGCTCTAAGTTTTTGTCAACAGTTAGCATTTCCAACAGAAATTTGAAAATTGGCTAACGCGGGAAAACGAAAGGTCGAGGGAGGTTCAACTTTGAAATATTGTTGAAATTTTTCTTGCGAATTTTCTCGTTCGTTAGACGTGGATGAGGATTTTGGAAAACATTGGCTTCGGAAGCTCGTCTTCATTTACGTCAGTTGCTTTAATGTTTTTTTTGCAACGTATCGAAATAATCGGCGTTTTTTTAACGCAGAAAGTAAACCAATTAATTAATTAAATAAAATTAATGAGCAATCTTTTCACATTCAGCTTTCTGGTCAGAGCAGTTACTCATTAGCGCGCCAAAGTAAACTTCAAAAAATGAGATTTATTCGGAGATGAAAACGTTATGGGAAAAGCGAGGGTGGAGAGGAAGGAAATGATTGAAAGAAAACGTTATGGGAAAAGCGAGGGTGGAGAGGAAGGAAATGATTGAAACAAAGAGGACGTGTTTTTTGCTGCCCAGTGTGCGGATTCTTAAACATGGATAACTTCCAACTACCATAATTTTTATTTTTCTAAAGTTTAGTTACATTTAATCACATTTTAAAGCTAATTTTCAAGCTATCGGCTTGCTTAAAGTTTGTTCAAAATTGTCGAAGCGTGTCTCGCATCATGCTTCGGTTTTTTGTTCGGCTGAACATCATCTGCTTTTTTTGGTCCTTCACGAGCCCGTTACCTTCCTTGCAATAAAGAATTGCTACATATCCTCGATGTAAAACATTTGCATGTACCACACTTGCTTGCACCACATTTGAAGGTACCACATTTGCATGTGCCACATTTGGATGTACCACATTTACATGTACCACATTTGAAAGCATCACATTTTCATGTACCACATTTGCATGTTTTCACATATCACATTTGAATGTGCCACATACGCATGTTTTCATGTACCACATTTGAGCGTACCACATTTGCATCTTTTCATGTACTACATTTGAATGTACCATATTTGCATGTACCAAATTTGAATGCACCACACTTGCACCTACCAAATTTGCATGTTTTCATGTGCCACATTTGAATGTACCATATTTGCATATGCCACATTTGAACGCACCACATTTGCACGTACCACGTTCCAATGTACCACACATGCATTTACCAAGTTTGAGTGCACCATATTTGCATGTACCACATTTGATTGCACCACATTTGCATATACTACATTTCTGTGTTTTCATGTACCACATCTGAATGTACCACATTTGCATGTATCACATTTGAATGCACAAAATTTGCATGTACCACATCTGAATGTGCCACATTTGCATGTACCATATTTGAATGTACCACATTTGCATTTACCACATTTGAATGCACCGCATTTGCATGTACCACATTGGAATGTACCACATTTGCATGCTCCACTTTTGAAGCTACCACATTTGCATGTTTGCATGTATCATATTTGGATACACCACTTTTGCGTCTACCACATTTGAATGCTCCACATTTCCAAGTACCATATCTGAATGTACCACATTTGAAGGCACCACATTTGCTTGTTTTCATGTACTAGATTTGAATATACCAGATTTGAATGTACCACGTTTACATGTGCCACATTTGAAGGCACCACATTTGCATGTGCCATATTTGAGTGTGCCACATTTACATGTACCACATTGGAAGGTACCATATTTGCATGTTCCACATTTGCATGTTTTCATGTACCACATTTGCATGTTTGCATGTACCACATTTGAATGTAGCCCATTTGCATGTGTCGCATTTGAATGCACCACGTTCGCATGTACCACATTTGGTTTCGGCACATTTGCATGTGGCACGTGAATGTACCACGCACGTTTGAGTGCGCCACGTTTGCATGTACCGCATTTACATATATGCATCACATTCTCAACTTCTGCAGGTCTTTTGGGAAGTCGAAAACAACGAAAACAGTCAATGCCGTTACTCTTTTTACATCGAAGAAAAGCTCTAAGTGGGAAGGTTATTGTCAGAAGTCGCAGTTTTGCAACACACTTTCCAGAATCTGCTCACCCATTTAATAGAAGCTTCCACATCATTTTCTAGATCTTTGCATGCTACTCGGCAGCTGTCTGGCTATAGCTGCAACTTTCTGATGACAATTTTTGCTAGTATTAAGGCTTTGGACAGAAAAGTACTGAAGTAACTAACTAGTTTTTTTATTGTCGACTCTTAATTGCCATCATTTATTTAGTAAATTGCTTGTTACACTCAGTTTCCTGTTGCCTTTTTAATTATAATTGTTGGTTCTCCAAAAAATGTTTCTTCTAAGGTTGTCCATGTTGTTATTCAAGCGGACCCCGTTAAGGAATTTCTTCGCATCAGTTGGATTTATAGTCATGAAAACAAGTTGGGATCACTCTTTGAATAGATCCGAATTTATTCAATTGGTACAAAAGCGCCGTATGTTATTTATGCACGCAAGTCGAGAAAACTGCACCGACAGATGCAAATAAAACGATTCACTTGGATGCTTTTAGATGCCTGTTGCGTGCTTAAGGATAAGCGAGGGAGGATGTCATTTACTAGAATCGAAACATGTTCGTTGATACTTTTTTTTATATTTCATACAGGTGGTAGTGTTGGATGTATAGAATCTCGTTCTTTTGTTTCATCATGCTTTCGAGCGCGTTAGCAGGTCATCCGAGCGGTCTAAGTAATTTTTTAAGAGTCCACCTTTTATGGTAAATGGAGTTCATTTTTAATTGGTTCCTCCCACTTTCACAGATTTTCTTTTTCTCTGGTAAGTAGCGCACTGAGCGCCGAAATTCAAATGGCACGGAAACCTTCGATCAGAAGGCACGCTCAGCTACGAGTTGTAGTTTTTGCAAGTCAATTCGCTGCCTGTTCAGCACATTTCGCAGTAGGAAAAAACTTGTTGTTCTGTTTCACACTTTGTAGTTGCATTTTATGAAGAGCTCTCTCAAAATGTTCAGTCATGAAAACATAGAACGCCCACTAAACAAGCTGTTTTCAAACGCGTTTGCAGCAGAAGGTGTGGAAGGAGTCAGGGAGTGTAGATGGGCTGAAACCGTTCTGCAGAGGAACGCAAATCTCCGACGAGAACAGGCCAATTTTTTTGGCTCGATCCGCTCATCTAAATAATTTTTGCCGCTGCAAAATTTGTTACTTGTTTTGAGAATATGGGTGCGGCCGATAGTTTAGGCGCCCGCCGAAAACAGTTGTTGCGGTTTCTGAATACTTTGAAATGAACACTTTTGGCACATGGTAATGAGTTGCTGTTGTCACTCTAGCAAGTGCAGGCGATTTGCCTGCAGTGTCAGGATCCCCTGAGCGACCTTCTTTTTAAGTTCTGCCCATCCTCTTTTTTCTCGTTGAGGCTGCTTTAAGAAAATCTCTCAACGATGTGGTTTCTAACGCTAACGCACTGGAGCATTTTCTACTACAGAAGAATTTTGTGCCGAAATTAATGAAAATAACGCTAGCAGATTTTATTTTGGAAATTCCGCTTTAATGTGAATTAATTCGTTTGAATTAGACTGAATTACAGTCGAACCCTCCACGAAGTCGCGGTTCAGAGCTCGCTGTCTCAATCGTTTGCGGATTTTTCCTTACAACATAACTAATTACTGTTCGCGGTAACCCTTCACAGAGATCGAAAGCATCCTCAGCAATTCTTAATGGCTTTGATCTTCACATCCTTTTTTTAAGTGTAATATATCAAGCTGAGTTTGAAATAACATTAACGTGTTTTGGGAGTTCATTTTAGGGCATATTTAGGTTAAAATATAAAAATAGGCCTTTTTGACCACATCGAAAATTCGCTTCTGCTCTACGAACATAGCCTCCGCGAATTTTGAGATTCGGTAGTATTTGTTCTCATATCCTCTATAGGCATTCGGAGCTTTTTTATAGCATATGTCCATTTTCCACAGCTTACTTGCCATTATCCCGCATCGCATTCACCGGTTGTAATTAGAATGCTTTAAGAGAAATGAATGATGAAGGATCTCTCGCTCATTTCAGGTGGCGCCTGGTCGACCCGGTCGTAACTATGTATATATATACATATATATATATATATATATACGTATGTATACATATATCTACGTATACATATATATATATGTATGTATATATGTATATATATGTATATATACGTATATATAATACATATATATATGTATATATAGGAGTATGTTAGGGTGATAAAAATCGAGGTTAGTGGTCGACCACGCCGTTCGAAGTTGAAAAGCCCTTAAAATGTAGCATGGTCACCGGGGAGTTAGGAGGCCTCAAGCCATCCGTCCACTGGCATATCCGGACCAAAAGTGGGCGAACCACATTGATATTGGGCTATTTTTTGTAAACGCACGATGTTTAAAATTTTTACTCGGTCTGATATTGGCATTGGTCGGTTAAACTAACGACTCTAACAGTAAGTAAGCTGACGTTTATCCTGACAGCATACAAACAAAAAGGAATGGTTAGCAACTTCTTACTCTCCAGCAGTAATCTAAACAAGATAATTTCGAAGACGTTTTTGATGCATCCTGAAAGGTTGGAACGATTTGAGTTTTCAGGAAGTAAATAATGTTTTGGTGTAACCCGATTTCTGTACATATAGCGTGTGAATTTTTAATTGCATTTACCAGCTGTATTCGACTTTTACCGCAGTCTTCATTTTTTTTAAATAAGAGTAATATCTGTGCTCTGCTCCTGCTCCAATAATCGGCACCATTACTTCTAGTTTGGTCCCCTACAACATAGTGGTGTATCACAATGGGTAAGCTTAGGCTTACTCTGTCAGTACAAAATTTGTTTCGAATCGTCTTTTTCGGTCACAAATCAACCACTGGATTTGATATGTCCACATTTGCGCTCATTTACTGAAATCGCTTTAATTGCAGGCGAATAAACCGTTTGTCGAATAGTTTTTTTACGTTTTCTGTATTTCTAGTTTCTCAGAACTTGACGAAAGTTTCATCGATGTAGTTCAAGGACGATGTTGTTTATTCGGGTTAAGAACGCTAATGCTTACGTCAGAACTGTTGATTACTCTTTCGAGTGTGAACTTCGATTTTCATTTCAACAAAAACAACGCCATTCCATGATCAACTTTGGCAGCCTAAGAAGTGCTAGCCTCAACAGAAAGAGTCGTCTTGACAGCGTTCATTGCTTTATTCCGCAGTGATAAACGCTCTTAACCTGCATATAACAAAAGAAAATATTATTGTAGGACAGTTTTCTATTAGTACTAATTAGTTATAGCGCTCCCTTTTTTGCTGAACGTTAGATGTGGAAATAAAAATAAAAAATGCTGATAATATTGGTAGAATATCTTCCAGCACATTTCGTAAGTAATTAATGTACTGCCGCGATCCCATTCCTTCCCATTTCACTTTTTGCTGGATCGCTGAAGCATTCTGAGACTACTGTGTCGTTACCAATCTTGAGTGCTATTCGCACTAAATGATAGTATTCGTTCGGCGTTTCGGTGCTCCATATCCTTACAAAGAAAAGTGTCTACAGCTGTGGATATCTTTTAACGACTATAGGTGACAAGCATATATCGATGGGCAATGCATCACTTAAAAGTAAGGCTAGACCCCACGGCTTCGAAATTAAGTGCAAAATCCTATTTGACGAAAACAAGCTTTTAAAGTGAAAACATTAGGTCACTAAATGCGAGCGAGCGCAATGGTTTTCGAACGCAAGCGCGTCATCTATGGAGGCTTCTTTTCAATAGGGGCTGTTGCTCAGCTAATCTTCCATTTCAAAAATCGGTCGTCATTGCGTTTCGTAGACCTGAAAATGCGTTACGAAAGCGGACGCTTAAATTACATGAATTGAAATTTCGTTGCTGCTTTGTTACACCATAATGAGTTATTAAGTATAAGTAAAACGAGAACGGCATAAGCCAATGGCGCTTCTTTAAGAATTTTTAGCGAACGTTCAAGAGTGAAACTACTGTGAGGTATTGTTGGTGTGTTGTGCCGACGAATAATAGTACATGAATGATAGATATTATGAATTTCGGTCAACGTCGTTTAATATCCGCTATGCTATTTCATAACAACGTACTTATAAATCGTACACAAAGATAATTGCATTTTTCAACTCACTCAGTCATCTGCTTATTCTTGGACTTTATTCGCATTGTGTCAAATGAAATTAATGAGGCTCTAACTGAACTCATTCCTCTGGACGCGTTCGACCAACCAGTCGTCGACCAGCAGTCGTGCTATCTATGACTTCATTGAAGTTTCATATTGAAGTCGTAATATGTAATGTTAGAGCTAGGTAAAGTAGAAAGAGTTTAAAGAATGCATCAAAAATATGTTTTAGGCGGATGTCTGTCTATGTGATGAAAAATGGGCGCCGATTGGCTTCGGATATTTGAGGGAAAACTGCGCGCGACTCTTATGTTCGTCAAGCGTAAAAGGGCGTTAAACGGCAACGCGAACGCTGCTATTATTTGTACGGCCGTGCTGACGAATTCCCATAATCCCATTATCGTAACAGTTAGCTGCGCATTGCAACTTCACACTGTCGAGGATTTCTTTTTTTTCTAAAATACTCTTAATATATCATGCCCTTCGTTAGATGGCGAATATGGATGAGTAATCGATGGATGCGGACTTTACGCGTTCGGATGGATGTCCCTGGTTTCTTGGCGCGATGAACGCATAATTATACGATCTTTTATAGGGATCAGTAAACTGCCAAATAATATTGTGAAAATCTTTTTGTTATGGTCCATATCCGCTATGGAAACCGCTGCCGCGTTCTTTGCTTCCTGATAATTTGCCTCCAAGTGCTCGTTGAATTTCGTTTAAAAAGAACGCTTCTGAGGGCTCAAGTCACTAGGGTACGGAGAACATGATGGAGATGACCTTGGTGGTGGTAGCCCATCGCAGCTTCTGTTAATGAAAAATTCCGAACGATTGTTATGCAGCAACACCCACCGAATATCTAGATCATAGGCAGGCCAAAAAATGTGCATGTTCGTGCAGCTGTACCGTTCAACTTCCACTTAAAAAGCAATGCTTTGCAGCCGAAACTGTGTAACACCAATGGTGTTCGCTGTTTCCACTTCGTATGTATAAAAATGTCATGTTTATCATGTCAGCAGTAAGCAGACATTTCGATTCATATGTGAGCATATTTCTGTCAACCAACCGGCCCATTTTCCCCCCTTCCCAACCGAGGGGATGGACGGTCACCTTAAAATTTGTGGGACTTTTGTTAGCGATTAACAGCGTGCAGAGGCTTGAAAATTTCAGAAAATTTTTCAAAAATACCTGAACTATCGAATTTCCTGCCCACTTAGCATCCTGAGAACTTGGGAACAGAAGACAGCCTTCTCACGAGTTCACACAGTCAGAGATTTCCTTTGCTCGATGAACCATGACTACCAAGATTTTTGCCCAAAAATATTCGCAACCAAATTTTTTTTTAAGAAATGGTTTCATGTGGAACTGCTTGAAAATTGAGTGGATGCCTATAAATGAATTGAACTGCAGTTGCAGTTACCGATTATTGCTCATATAATCGTCATATCACCTTATCATGGTTTATCGTAGTTCTCAGCTTGTTCTGAGCTGGCTATATGTGTTAATTGTTCAGTGCAATTTCTCGAGTCTTCTCTATTTAAAGGTTAATTATTGGCAAGTTTTCAGTTCTTTAGCAGTTGCTTGCTTTCCGTTTCCAACGCAACTTTCATATTTCACATTTCTAGAAAAACTGAAGTCTTGATAATAAGAGACAAAAACGAAAGAATAGTTTGAAGTTATTTCGAAGGAGGGTATAATTTTAACGCTTCGCCGAATTGTAGTTGCGCACTTGCATATTTGATTCGAGGAACTGAACTGGCTAACAAAGTTGCTTCACTATCGAACTTTGCCATTTTGGCGAGGAAGGTTACAAGTAGGTTCACATATAATTAGTGCACATATGCATTTCTTACCGGCCATAAATTCTATCCTATGCGAACAGTTGCCGTCGTTTCGGAGAGGGACTTTTGTCCTAAAAATTTCTATCTCTGCCTTACTGCCCTGTTGAGTCGTACTGAACGGAGTTTGTCGTCTGTTAGTTTCCTCACCATATTTGCGGTCTCTTCCACCAAAATGAACGTTTTGACCTTTTTTTCAAGAAAAAAAGAGTAAGTTTGTTTGGCAGTGCAGCAGTGTATCTCAGTGCTCGTTCTATAGTTTTCTGATGCTGCAAACATAGTTGTAACAATTTCGTACAGTTCACGCTTAGCTGTGAAGTAACACGGCCAAAATTTTCGTTAGTTATCTAGAATAGCCTGGAAATTGTTATTACTGTATGGAAAGAACATTTGACATTACCGAAACAAATTTTTCAGAATTCGCGTTCTGCCACTAACATATAAGCCAAAGATCGTGAAAGTGTTCATAACATTTCTTCAGATTATGATCGGTGTAAGAAATTGAGCACTTCGTTAAGCATTCCTCACATCATCTCTAATCGAACTATTGCGCTGTTCTCTCTTTTCAGAACAGATTTTCTTAGAGTTCTAGCCAAACGAATAAATCCTGCGCTTCGATGTTTAAAAAGAACAATGCCACATCTTGTTATCTCTTAATGTGAACTACTACTCACTGCACGTCAGTCATTGCTATTTCTTTGCCGCGATAACGCTGCTTTCGTCGATGAATTCTTATTCGTTCGTGTATCTAGCATCTGAATTGTGAACAAATCGGCCAAACTAAAAAATTTTCAGGGTCTACTGAATAACAACGTAATCACAATCTCCAAACGTTGCTAACCTGAGATAAGCTTTGCGGGTGGAAATTTTTTGGTAACAGTTTGAGGAATGGATTGCTTATTTATAGGTTGTTCATATGTGAGGTTTGAAGTGCGAATCTTTCAGCTTTTGGAAAATTGCTCAAATTGTGTATCGCCATATTCTGATGCTACTCCTGTCTCTACGCCCTGAATACGGCATTCGTATCTACTGAGTTAAATATTTTGTATATTTTGAAGGCCACAAAAAAAACTTTCCGGTTGAGCGGTAACGCTAATACTGCAGAAGCGAAGGCATATATCGAAGCTGTGAGTCAAAAAAAAAGAGTTAACGTAGACTTTAGCGAAGAGCTTCAAATGAAAGAGACAACTGTCTTTTATCTAGTTTTGTTCACGCGCCTTCCACTGAATCAGCTTTATCAAGGATGCAAGAGATGGTGATCTGCAACTTGCTAATTATGTACATTCATGCAATATTTAGTACCAGCCTGCCAAACTAGTCGAACTGTAGCAGACGTAAATTTGCAGACCGTTTTTCTGCGCTATCAACCCGACATATAAATGTAATGTCGAACAAAGGCACACCGCTGTTCTCTCTTTGCACTTGTCAGAGCGCATTCCTGTCGCGTCATCCGCACAACCGATGTATCCGTGTGTGTTCTTTTTTTTATACGGAACAAGCAGCGACCACGCAAACATTAAATTAAAACGTGTGTTGTTTGTGTACGTCTTTCTTTTGAGTGACATCGTACATAACTGAAATATCTAAGTTCTTATTCAGCGCATTTTAGCGTTTTTGCAAACTGTGTCTTACTGAGGCGCCCGATCATGCAGTTGCGCAGATACGAAGGTGTTGGTGGACCATCACCACAACGTTTATTTGAAAGTATTAGCAAAACTCGCTAAGGCGACGGCGATTTGAACGTGAGCATCTGCGCATTCAGCTCAGTGATTTCAAACAGCGTTCAAAGGAGGCCATGACCTTAAGTGATTGTGCATCAGAAATTACAAGTAAAATTTCCCTTCGTGTCGGCGCACTCCCTGAATAAATTCTGGGTTATTCGAATCCCTTATATTTTTATTTGCTAATTGTTTCATGTTATTCGTTTCAGTAGTCAAAGGGTGTTGCTGTATCTCTGCGCGCCTTGTGAATATTTAAGTTTTGATAAGCAATCATGAAGAAAACATTCAACACATCCACTGAGAATACACATATGCGAGATTTCACTTAGGATAACATACACTGTATCGGCGACGCCAGATAGGTTAATTTGATGAGGTCTTTTTTTCGAATCACATTCTTACTTTATTTTTTGAAATAGATATGCGATCGATTGATCCGCTATCAGCGAGATTGTTTTGCGAAATGGTCTGCTATGTTAATCCATTTTGTGCTGAGCTTTATTAGTTGTATGTTTGCTGCGTGTTACCCGTGTTCATATGCTCGTCTTGCTAGGCAACTCAGCAATTTCAACGGTCTTTTTCGTGTGTTTCGTTGTTCTTTTGTACCAACAAGTTTGTTTTTTTTTTCATCGCTCAGAAAGCTTTTTTTAGCGTTCTGCTTGTATTGTATGTGCTATTTTGAACACTCCCCTACACTACTTTCGCTTTTTATCATATGATACTCTCGAATCTTTTGAGACTGGAAGTTGAATTGTTTATTGATAACGCCATCGGCGCAACACCTCCACGCTTATGAAGTGTGAGCCGGTGAATGAGATTCTCCGTTGCAATTTTGCTCGTACAGAGGCTTCAAAATTACAATCTAATTATGAACTTCTATAAACAGACAGAAAACAGCCAATGGTATGAAGCTCCCTTACTTTATTCTTCGCTCTTATAATTTTTTGTTTATGGGGGTACATCACGCAAGCCTTTTTCCGGTTACAAGCTAACTCTCATGAAGATTTCTTTCGTTATCATGAAAACGAGATGTACGGTAAAGCTTGGGCAACATTTCAGTACATAGTTGTTACAACATTTTAATGAATAAATGAAGCATTGCTGGCTAGTCTTGCATCGGTTCTACACGCATTTGATCTGTTACTTGTTTGTAGTCGATGGTGCCGCTTCGCGTGAATGACCAATTTTATTTATAACTTTTCAATAGTCAAGTTCAGATCCACGTAAGGACTTTCATTTGTTCACCTCTTTTTAGTAAAGGCAGCTAGCTCACAGAGGTCAGTAGCAAATAGCGAATGTTTGATTTTTGTTACGTTGCTGTTGGTTACCGGCAACTCCATGTACGTTCATAATTGTTGAAAAAAAAAAAAACAATGTTTACATTAGTGCTTTTCTTCATCACAACGAGGGGAGCTGCTAATTGCGAACTTTGTTCACATTAATTGTTCTTTTGGCGTTAAGTTTTGCTATGTAAAACTTCCTCTGAAAGTTGCCAAAGTATCAGCACTGATGATGAGTTAACTTAGCGGTTTTGTTAACAAGTTGTCGAGATTCTGGCCAGCTCACTTTTTTGCTTTCATTGTGATTTGCATTCCTAAATTGTTCGTTTTTTTCTATGCATCGTGTTTTTATATCCTCCAACAAATACGCTGCTCTCATTGAAACACAAGCGTTGCATATAATAGATGAGCGAGTCTTTTAGCATAAAAACTGAAAATAAAGCGGTGTACAACCGTTGATATGCAAGGTTCTCAATTTAAGAAAACATAACAAATTGTTCATCAGTCACGGTGTTTGTTAAACAAAGCGTTCATTTGAGCCTCACATTCATCGCACGCAAATAAGCACGTGCAAAAGAATTTTATTGTTGAGAGCGAAGCATCGCCCGTGATTATTAAAGTATGCATCACTACATATCAGACAATTTCTGTATGCCAGTCAGTGATGTACAAGCATTTCAGACGGTTATAGCAAACTATAACACACAATTAGGCGCATGCTTTAGGTAACTTGAACATGCCATATTGGTGCTGTAGGATGACCAAAACAACCATCTATGTTTTCACACATTTGTCAACCTTTGCAAGGAGTCCTGGTTATCTACCGTAAACCGGCTGCTATGCTTTCTGCGCTGTGATCTACACTGTGTAACTTCAGAGGTTTGAAGCCTATGCAAATTAGCTTGCGCACAAACGGATGTTAGCTACTATGCTGAACGCCTACAGCGCAGCGGACAGTTTGGCCTCGCAAGTTGTTTGGCACCTTAGCCTGTTGCCTGCATATTCTTCAGCATTGTATTTATTTTTAATATACTGTTTACCATCTTTGTACTTGTTTGCATGTGGCTTTAGCTTGTGATCTCAGCAGGCGTTGGGTCTTTACATGAAATTTGGCGAGAAAAGTGGCACAAGGGGGTCGATATCTCTTTTTCTTGTTTTCCTACTTATTGCGCTTCTTAATAAAGGTGTTTTGCCTATGTTTTACGCTAAGCCTACGTGAATTCTCCACGTTTGCAATAGATTCATTTCATCGGTATGTCCACGCCGGAAGACCTGCTATACAACGGCGTTTATTTTTAAAGCTTCCATCGTTCACTTGGACTTGACCTTTTCGTGCATATGCCCTATTCAGTAATCTTTCTGCGTAATCATTCTTTTCTGAGTCAAATAACGTTTATCAGAGTATTCCTGTCTTTTGAACGCATTTTTGAGTATTATTCTAGAGACGGCTGCCCTAAAATCCGTTGAGTGTATAATGAACTACTTGTGCATGACTAGCTGAAATTGTTGAGCTTTGACACTTGTCACGTATATTTTTTCTTATATTTTTCTTATATATTTTTCCTTTTATTTTCATTTGATCCCGTCCCCACCCAGTGGCCATATTATTCTTTTTAGCGAGTAGCATTCTTTATTATTTTGTCATTCAACTAAATAAAGTAGTTGTTGTATATCGATTAAATAAAATATTCGGTTCGATTAAATTCGATCTGGTCATTTCGAATGGTGCGTTTAACCACATTGTCATTTCGTGCTTCCTTTCTTCATTTCCAATACGTCTTCTATACTAAGTCGTTCACTATTCAATCGTTACCTGCATTGTCGTTATATGATTTGCTCCATGAAGTTTATTTCTGTGGATGTTGAAGTTTACCTCTATGAATCCTGAAGTTTACTTCTGTGGATCATTAAGCTTTATGCCAAAATGGCAATCTGTAATATTTACGTACTTCTTGCTGTACACGACTAATCATTCCTTACTTCTTACTGCGCACAATTTCAGTGGAAAATGTTGTAATAGTATTTCGGCGTCAAATAATCTCACTCTGCAGATACTGTCTTCAGATAAATCGTCGCTGTGGGTATCCGATTTGATTGTTTGAAAATTCTTACGATGCAAAAGTGACTAGCGATGTTTGCAGCTTCAAAGCGAGAGAAAAATTCTGAAATGCGATAAACAATTTACAGTGCAGTTAGGGTGCCTGAGATGGAAAATAAATGTTAACACACTTGAGGGTTTGCTGATGTGCTCGAGTCCCAGAAATTCAAAGTTACCACTCTTTTTATGCGATTTCGCAATTTGGTGATATACAAAGCACATTGTGACGATGTCATTTCCTTATGTGTGTGTTTGTTGTTTCACCGCTCAAATATTGAAGCTGTAGCTGGGAAACATGGTGGCCATATTCTTCATCATAGGGCAACCTCTTTTATTCGATCTCAGACCAGTTCCTTGATCAGGCGGAACTTCTACCGTACAAGGAGGGTACCATCTTCGAACCCCTCGAATCACATATTCGGCTGATCGTATCACACAAAAACGAGTATTTGTTAAATTTTATGAGTAATTAGAACCGACAAAATCTGAGCATTCATCATTTGTGATTGGCTTGCAAAACCGGCTGGTTTGGGGAGTGAGTCTTCAAGGCACATCGTGCTGGCCCTCTGGAATACTTTTCCACTTGTCTTTTTTTAAAACTGTGGTCGTTCAAGACTTTTCACTGATTTTATTAGATATCTGAAATATGCGAAAATGTGGACTCGGTGTGCCGTTACAGAAACGTAACAATAAATCTTTAATAAATTCACTGCTTCGTCTTACGCGCTTGAACGCAATCTGTCATTCATTTTCTGTTTCACCGCACCCTTCCTCTGCATGCTTATATGCGGCCGTTCTCGAAGCTTTCAGAAAACGGTTTTCGATTTTGCATGTTTTCACTTTTTCGTTGCTCATTTCGCCCTTTCTTCGATAGAGTAATATAATGCCGCATCAAAAAACCTTGTATCTGATTTGAGTACATCGGAATACATCGCAAAGTATTTTTTAATAGTTTCATTTTAGTTCTCGTAACTTTAAGAATTTCGTTGTTTCTTTCCCGCACTGGGTCTAAAACTCTGATGGTCATATGAACGCTTTGATTACCTTCTCGTTTTCCGTCTCTATAAGACATAGCTGTGTTCGCAAAGGCGCTGTAATGGGTATAGTTGGAGGAATTGTTGGGCTGTAAGGTTGCATGAGTCGTCATTGACTGCAAATAGTGCATAAGAGACTGCATGTTTAAACGAATTTAATGAAGTGATTCTCTCAGGTAATGTTGCAGTCAGTAATGTCGCTCTGTACCATATTATTTGGACTACTGGAAGTCCATTTTTAGGAAAATTCTTTTTTATATCAGCTCAAAAAGTAATGCATTGATTTTATCCATTTATTTCAGCGGGCGAAAGTATCACGCACGCATCTTTTTGTTTCAGTGTTCCCCGGACAAAAAAAGAAAGAAAAAAAAAACGGGAACACCACTGTTTAAAGCAGTAAATTCTTGTTTCTAAAATAAAATCATCGATCGTTACGCAGAAGGGTTTTTGAATGGAGAATTTTTTGCGATTTGAAAATGTTGGACTCCACAAGTTTGAGTTCTGTTTAAAAGTCGCATGATGAGGGTTTACTATAACTTCAATCGGAAATGAAAAATGAAAATGATTTTTTGGCTTCTCGTGAAACGAATAAATTACAATTCTCATCTCTCACCATTACATCTCGAATGCATCATAGGATAAAACATTCAGCATACCACTTTTTTATCCTCTGCATTTTCATTCTTTTGGGCGCTTTGGGAAAAGATTTGCGTTTCCCTTTGTCTTCATTTTGATCACTTCACTTTCAAACTTGTTCTCTTCATGTTTTTAGTTCTGTTTTTTTCCTCTTGAAATCAATTGGGTTAGCCTACTAAAAAGGTGTTTCTTATTTGATTTCGTTCTACGTTTCGATTTGTTTATATGAGAACTTTTTAGAATGGCAACCAGCCAATGATCGTTATGTCAAAAATATAAATATTTCATGTGAATTTCATTGTTAATAACACACATTGATCCAAGGTGAACAATAAGTTAAATTTATGATCACTTTGGCAAGAAGAGAATGAATAGTTCAACGTGACACCCACATAGAAAACTTCAGATTCACAAGGAGTTTACGCATTTGTTCCTTTTTCCATCTACACCGCTCATACCAACGAAAATCACACATCGTCTCTTCATATATCCTTTTGAATCACTTGGATGTTGTCTATTGATAAAGCGTTTTTGGAGAACGCTAAGGAAACCATTTTCTAACCTCAAGGAAACCTTGTTTTTCTCTCTTGAATATTTTTCCGAAAACTGACGACTTTCCACAAGGTTTTTGAAGGCATTTCTTCAAGTTCTGTGTTCTAGCGGTTATCACCCTGCAGGATTACACTTTTTGACTTCCTGGTAAAGGATATTCGAAATGGTAAATTCATGCTGTACATATGCCCACCTAGAGCGTCTGGGTTTAAGGGTGCGACGGCTTTTGACGGTTCTTGGCTTTTCATGAGTTATTATTCAGTTGCTTTGGGCGCATTTTTCTTCTATTATCCCATTGCAAGCTATATGATGTAGCGTTTTTTCTATGAGATTTATTCTACCGTCGCTGCACATCGAAATCATTTCAACGACGTTTCATTCACCTTATTCGCTTTAACGCCTTTATAGCACAGTTGAACCTGTCGCCTATAACCTTTTTAGAGGCAGCGGAGACGGGGGGTATGGGGGAGGGGAGAACTAATGGCAGTAACAACTCTATTTCGAGCTAGGGTCGCAAACGCGCACAGAAAAATCGAGAAAAAAAGGTTTGAAAAGAAGTGAAGAGAGGGTGGAGGGAGGGAACGGCAGAAGAAAAGCGAGAATGAGGTCGCAAATGGATGCAGCTGAAGGTGTGCAATCAATTTCGGAAATTGGTGGGAGAGGGAAGGGGTGGATGGGGAGAAGGGGACGAGAGGGAGGAGGGAAAGGTTAGCTCATGTTTACTTTGCGTAACCAAACGTTTCATTTCATAGGCGGTTTTGCTGGGATACGTCTAGCACCTGAGAAAGTCGAAGAGAAGCTTAAGCTGATGAACCTTTTAGAATACACTCTTTTGCCCTTGACCTCAACTCCCTCCACCGGTTGATGGCTGGGTCGGGCCTGGAGTCCATAACGTCATTGTTCAACCCAAATGCTATCATCTTTCTCGTTCTTAATGCAGTTTCACTCCTCGTTCTCGACGAGTTCGACCACGCTGTATGTCGCCTTCCAAATTTCTGACTGGCGCAACTGTGCCACATTGCTATGACTCACCTACTCCTACTCCGGGCTCATGCTCAGTCTCTCTCAAAAACAAACTAACGACTTTTTCATATAACAAAACCGTCGCCGTAGCAATATCGTCAACCTTCGATAATCAAATCGGACTGTGACACAACAGCCTCAAACATTTCTGAAGCAATAAAAAAAAGGCATTCACATCTCGCTATCAACGAATCTGGCGTGCTTATATTTGCAAATGGCGTGTAAGTTCGCTTTCAGTTGCACTTAAATTAGTCGACATTCTAACGGCTTCCGTTTCATTCTTCTGATAATCGGATGAGGTTTCTTCGATTTACTTCATCATCACGTTGATGGATCGCATTTTCAATCGGAAGTTGTTTTCTGAATGAGCCTAATGAGATGCTTTTTATTAAGCGTTCTTATGCGCTTTAGCAATTCTGTATTTACGAAGCTTATTGCGTTAGAGTCTCTTATGTGCGCATATAGATATGTTTATATGTGCATATGCACCCATTCATTACTTTCAACCGAGAACTACAGCCTGGGAGATGTAATGTACACCATAAGATTGCCTCCTTTGCAATATCAGCATCTGAGTAGTTTATAGGCTTCTGAGGATGCCGAAACGGTTGGTGAAGTTGAGCCTTACAACGATCGGGCCTCCAAACAAAAGCGATTGTTTTATCGACGATTAATAACAGCACTTAAATCTTCCAAAATAAGAATGCGTAATTATAATTGTCTTATTATTTACAATGAGCTTATAAAACCTATTGGTTTGATAGTGGAATTGCCAAAGCGCATGCTGCTGCAGCCCGAGGAACGTATTCTCGTTTATTTATGCAATCTGCATCGTTTGTTGGCTGGTCGGCTCTCCAGAAATCTGGAACTTTCTTTTTGATATTTACGGTCGGTATCTTTGAGCGCAGTGAATGTTTATGGAAAAAGAAAACTCCAAGAGAAGAAAAACTCCAAGAAAAAAAAACAAGAGAAAAAGAGAAAAGAAAAGCTTCCAAGAGAAGCTTAAATAGAGTGTAAGAGAAAATAAATCATGTTGCCATCATAGATCTCCTAACTGAATCTTTTCTTTCGATAGGTGCCTTAATATTTTACTACTTATAAGTATGTCAACTTGTTATTTTTTGTATCACCTTGTTGAGTTCATGTATATTTATGAATATGACCATCTACCTCTCGATACGATCATCCGATGAAATTCGGTTGTATGGGAGCACACGTGAAAATTCTGTTTCTCTCTTTTTCTTTTCGCACTTTTTTGACTTTTATTCATAAACCTTATCTCTTATTGCCCACGTTGTGCAATCAGTGCACTTGCCAATTTTTCTGCCTGACCTCTCACATAGGAGCATCTTAGATGGCGATGATAAAATGGACTTGCTTCTGTCTGTCACAAGACTGCGCACATCACATTGTGATAAACAGCGCCCATTTTGTACACCCCTTAAAACTTGCCTTTTCGTTTACTAGTATGGTCTTTGTCACCAAAAGTCGGTAAGCCGTTGTTGCACTATAATGTCGTATACAGTTGTATATTTAGCATATACTCCGCTGGCTTCAATTATAGGCTCCTCCACATGTTTATGGATAACTTTGCATGTGTTTGTCTTAAGTCATTGTACACTTGTTCATCCTGTCGAATGAGTTAAGCGCTTCTGGTGAGCGTACGGCTTTCCTTTGCGGTAAGCTTTAACGATAATGAGTGGAAAACAGCTATTTTTATTATCATTCCACAAATCACGGCACACCTTTTGCAGGTTATATTACCTACTGGTTCATACGTTATTGAGAAACAACTTTAGAAGAATTTTTGCTGACGTCCTGTTGCATGAAAGCAAAGTGATTGACTGTCATTTCATCGATCACTTGGACTGCACTTTTTTCATATAACTTTTTGTTTGCTTCGCAAAAAAAGTACCGCTAATTGTGAAGGCGTGTCCGTATATGGTGTTGCCTTCCGTAGCTTGAACTGAATCACTATGAGTGATTAGGGCTGCCAGATAACTGGTATAAGCTAGAATTGGTCGACGTTGCAAGACCATCTTCAATTCTTGTACGAAGTGTTAACCAGCGATGTTAACCAGCGAACTGCAAACTGTAGTCGACCTGGAATCTGTGAGCAGTTGAAAAACCAGGACTTTACCCCTTTGTTTATGAGACCCGCCGTTAACTTCTGTCGACCGGATCTCGGAATAAATGTTGAGGTGGAGTCGGATATTCGCTCTTTGCTGGTGTTCATCCCAGTGAATATGCCATTATTCCACCAGCCTTCCTTTTCCACCCACCTTCCACTCGTTTACTTTTGCAGAAATGAGGAGAGGAAATTGATTGGTTGCGACTGTATTTCCCCAATTCGAATATATCTGAGCAATCTAGCCGCATACTGCAAAAATGAAATATTGTTTTAACAACTTTTCCGTTACATTCGTGGCCGTCCTACTATGTTCTCGTCGATTTGTGATGTGTGATTCTTTGCAGACTGTGCTTTCGTATGGCCACGTATGTATTAACGATATCATGTGATGGCCGCAAGGACTATCTCACAGAAGCAGCTAGACTAAGTAACCGTACAACGTGCACAACCATTCCCTTATGTTCCTCCCATCGAATACATGCCACTTTTAAAAGAGTTTCCGCTTCCTAATCCTTCTCTCCAGCGAACGGTTTTTGTTAAGAGGAATACGGTGCATGTGACGTTACTCTTCATTGTTTGTTCTTCGGTCGATATTGCGCTGTATCCATTCATTCATCAGAGAACGTTGTGCGCTATAGTTATTGATGATCTGAGAAGGTTTGGGCTTACATAGGGAAGGGAAGAAGGAATGGGAGAGGTGGGGGAAGGGGGAAGTAGTAGAATTAATAACAAACCAGGCATCCTTTGTTGACCGCCTGATCTCTTGGAGCAAATGAATGCCTCGTTAAGGGACGCTGAAATAATATAACCACATTTGCTGTTGATATCGTTTTGTATTCCGCTTTTTAACAATGCCTCAGTTTCACCTTGATCTGAATGATCGCATTGTCCACAGTAGGTGCTAGTTGCAAACGACTCCTCTCTGAGCGTCTGTGGATGAACATTAAAATCAAACGGACTTTTAAAACACTTTTGGGTTGAAATTGAATTGAATCGCGTTGTTTGCTTCATAATAGGGATAGTATCACCTTTATCACGCTTCTACATTTCGCGCATAAATTGCAGGAACATTTCGTGCACAGACGGGTTTCACTGTCCACTTTTCAGTCCCTTTCCCTAGAAGATGAAGGTGGACTGGAGAGCATAAGTGCAGGTTTAGTGCGAAACACACTGAGTGGTGAACTCACAACAGACCCTTTTCGAGGTGTCCCATCGGGACTGCTTTACTGAGACCATACATCTTATTCTTTAAATGGTAAACAATTTCCCATTTGGACATGACATCCCAGTTCTTTCGCCCTCATTTGTTTTGAAGTCTCTGCTATTCCTTTCGATCGTACGGAGAAGG
>JPKZ01001757.1:468351-481302 GCA_000803305.1 Toxocara canis
ATTTTGTTTTTGTTTTTGTTTTTTTTTTGCACGAATCGACAGTCCCAAGCGCTTTGATAGATAGGGACTGTCTAGACATTTGATGAGAAGAGCCTCGGAACGAAATTCACGGCGAACATCATTGCAACTTCATTGGGTGCAAAAACCATCCCTGTTCGTTTGATTTAATAATGAATGATGTTTTCCGCATAGCTTGCATAAATATTAATAGAACAGTGAGCGCTACCATATCTTTTCGAAAAGATAACTGCCTTATATGACTGGCAAGAGTGATTCATCTCAGTCAGCTGTTATAAGTTGGTTGATATGTAGCGTTAAGGAGAGCTCGCAAGCTTATTTTAAGCTGTTTCACCAGTCAGTTTTTTACAACTTTGAAAACTAGGCCTTTCCTCAGCTTTTTTTTTTAAATGGCCAGAGGAGTTTAATAGGAATAATGGTAGTCGTTTTGTCAGTTTCCTCACACTTCACTTTCCCTTTGCTTCTATAGCTGTTTTAGCAAAATTCAAAACTTATTAACTCGTTTGTTTTCCTCTTTCGCTTCTGTGAATAATACTTTCAGTTCTCCTGTTTTTTTTTCTGCATCTTATTCAGTTGGAAACGCTTCGAAAATATATTTCCAGTCAACGTTTCTATTACCATGTAATGAGGCATGCGAGAACAAAAGCACAATTTAAAAACACAGGCTTAATTGCCATTTGCCAGTCCCATTTCCATGTTTGTGAAGAGCATAGTTGCCTTTGATGAACCTATAGGTCATTAAACCAGCATCGAAATTTTAAGTTTTTTTTTTTCAAATTTGCGGAACGGCCAACCCTTATATATCCCCGTTCAATTCAAATTTCATTTCTTTGTGGTTCTTCCATTGGCCGTAGAGAGGGCATCTCTGTTACCAGTCTGAATGAGCTTGAATATCTCGGCTATTTTCCGTTCATGAATCACCAATAATAACTTTTATTCGTCTCACAGCTGCGACAGAAATATCGTATGCCACTCAAAGACATTGGTTATGATCAGCGTTGTTCAACCATTTTCTTTCTACTTCCCCCCCCCCCCCCCCCCTCCTCAACCGTCACCGCACAGAGCCAATGCCTCAAAGTTCTCCTCCTGCCTATTTTACGGTACGACCATTTTCCAGTCCAACGATACGCAGCAGCTTGCCTGTTTCAAGCTCAAATCCGTCCCACCTCCTCTTCTCTCCAACCTTCTAACCATCAGAATATTCCCCAGCAAAGTCGAGGATGCGAGTTCGGCTGACCATCCCGTATAAGCTGCGAATTTGCATGGTTATCGACTTGGTGGGTGAGTAGTAACTCAGTGGTAGAGCTCCCGCTTCTTATGCGGGAAGGCCTGGATTCGATTCCCGGCTGCTAACCCGACGGATCGCCAACAGGCTGACAGCTAGGAGTTCCGAAACTGGTCAAAACAATCATGCGTGGGCATGGTTGCAGCTGCATCGGTACGGAAATCGATGAAATTACAGCTGCCTTTGCATCCACTTAGCAAATTTTCTAAAATGAGGGTACCTTTGTGACATGAAAGAGGAATCGATGAGACAAATGAATGGCTGACAGCTTCATGAAACGGATATCTGCAAAGAAATATCGTTCAATGAGCCGTTTCTGCAGTTTAATGTCATACTTTTTTATGATTCCAAGAACATTAACGCATCGAAGAGCTGTTCCTTTACAGGGCACCAACAGTGCGTATTCCTAGTACTGGTGACATAAAGCACACGGTTGCAAACACAATAGATCGACAACCGATATATCCGCAAGAAAACCCTAAGAAGAGTTTCGCGTTAGACGCTTTAATCAACGGAACGTCACCCTCTAAACAAAACACAGTAAGTACGCTCCCATGAATTCGTTATCATCTCTATGTTCTACGCATTTATGCTTCTAGGTGTTCAGTGGGTTTTCGCTGGAGAGGGCATCTAGTTGAGGCGCAGTATGATAAGGATCAGTTTCGCAATAATGAAACGCATCCATCCTCTTCCTATAAGCAATGAATGCTGAAGTTGTTGCAACGAGCGGTTTGCCAATGCGCTGCTTGGTAATTGATTCTTTGTTTAAAATTGCACAAGACTACGTCCTTTCTGCTAGCTTTTAACGTTCTACCAATATGTTGACCATCGTTGTGTGCAAAACACTTAAGTTTTTGAATGTAGTATTTAAGTAGCTATAGTACTTATGTATAATACCTGATACTTAAGTACTCAACTATGCTTATGTACTTAACACTTAAGTACGTAGTATTAAATATAATACTTAAGTACAGCAAAAACACTTTTCTGTTGTACTTAAGTATTATATTTAATACTATCTGCGTGCAGCTAATTGTACAACGTTTCATCATTTCTACGTTTTCCACCATTCCTTACATTCGCCTCGTTCTTTCCTGTTGCTCGCATCGATCGTCATTCGGCGTTCCATTGTTTTGTTGCTGTTGACGGCATCTGATATCAGAGAAATTTCGCTGCGCCTTTTAATATGTTTTAGCTTAGCTGTCCAATGCTTTTTTTCCATTCTTCTAGTGGTCGCTTAATGGGATTACTCACGGATGGGAGACCTTACAGAGTAGGCCGAAGTTACATCGTAAACAGTTTCTGTCCTGGATGCGTTCTCATTCCCACCCTGTCCTTTTCTTTGTTTCTCTCTCTTGGATCATACTGTCCCACAGAGCGATTACTGCATATGTTTGTTTCATCTGCATCTCTCGATCTGCATGATGCCACATTTCATGTTTCTTCAGATTTCGTTTCTCATGCGTCTCTAGTCTTCAGATGTTTTCTATGCCATTGCATTTTATTTTATCCTCTCATCATACATTACTGAGCACGACGATGCTGTCGTCTCAGTTTTTTTTAATCTAACAAATTTAGGCATAGGAGCTTCAATGCAAGTCACAGTAAAACGTGAAGTTTAGGCATCCACGCATAACAGTGACGTTTTCAAAATTCCAATACCGAAAACTAAGTGTAGCGGTGATGTTCAAAGGCACATGTGATCGATCATTAATTGCTTTATGCCTCGTTCTTTTATTTTGAGGCTGCTTTTGATATTATGGAAAGAATTTTATAAGTGTTAAAGTACGCAGCAGCTTCGTTCAACGGTTTCTTTTCTTCGAACAACTAATTTCGCGATTATCCACTATGCACGATAGCGCAACACGAAGTGCGATGCGTCAGCGCAATGTCGTTTGATGCATTTATCTTTCTTTCTCAATCGTGATAGCCAAAACACCACCGCAAGAAGTTCATCCATGAAAGTCACATCTGACATCTCAGATCCACATCCGTCAATATCAACACGAACAGCATCTGTAAAAAGAGGTTATGGTGCTTATTTACCTGCGGCGTTTAAACACCTTTGAATATATTGACCGTTGGGAGGTGGGGCTGTTAAAATGACTGCGAACAAAGAAATTCAAACACTATACATCTAATGAGAAGAACGATCGGTATTTTATGCGAGAGGGGGTCATCTTTTCTGTAAATCACAATAAATTGCAAGATGATGGAGTCGATTATAACAGTTATAATATTTCCATTAGTTTCTTATATTTGAAAGCGTTCGCACATTTCCCTAAACATTTTTTAAAATGCCATCAGAAAGTGCAGATTACGATAACCACGTTTTTTATAAATGATCTTCCAAGTCGGGAAGAAAAAGCAGATGACGATTGTTGTAGGTTTGGATTCTTTGTGCGTTAGAAAAGTTTCTTTTAAATAATGGGTAGCTTCTGAGATGCGTGTACGGCATTCGTCGTGTTCACTCTATATGTCCTTAGCTATTGTTTTTCCTTGGTAACAGAGAAAGCCATTAAAAAATTTTTACGTTAATATGATGTGGACGAATTTGCTAATGTATTGCGAGAGCAGAAGCCTGAAGGTAAACAAAGAATCTAAGCATTAGCGGTATATCGTCGAGTTTGCATTATTCTCATCGGGCTATCGCTTTCCTTGAAAACGAATTTAATAAGTTAATCATTTAATCATTAAACACTTCGCTTTCTTTGCCTCTTATCATTCGTTGGAAAATTGTTTAAATTTGCATTTAAACGACTTTTTTTAAAAACTTCTCCGTTTTCATCAAAGTATTTTATAGCTGTTATTATTCGTCGTCATGCATCTTCTTTCGTCCATCACACATTGTTCACTATTGCTGTTGTCTCCATGATTATATCAGTAATGTTCCAGTCTTGTATTTCATGAACACAGCCATGTCTTAATTACTGCTTAAGTACCTTTGTGATGCGAAAGCCTGAAATGTGGGTATCAAGCATAGTGTTTTTCATAACCAGTAAATGAACAAATAAGTTTTATATTCGTTATGGGAGGAATATCGAAAACCTTTCAATGATTGGTTTCAAAGTTCGCCTAATTTTGCATTTGTTGCAATTTGTTCACCTAAGGCTGATAACTGCACCATAAGTGGCGGTTTAAACCTCTGTGCCAGCATAGAGTGACCGTTTGTGAGCGTTGTCGTTTTTTTTTGCAGCCGAATATGCGAAAACGCCACCTGTTTCGTATTGATGATATTTTGGCCCATATGTGCTCTGCCAAGGAGCAAAAGCTGGATCCACACAGTGAATTCAATTCCAACTCTTCGATTATTACGAATGGTATTGGCAAAATGACACCTACCGTACCGATTCGCTCCAGTTCGCCTTCACCAAAAAAGGTTGAAAATTTGTCTTTGAAAAAGAAAACTTGTGAATTTCTTCGTCGAGCGATTAAGTGGAGAATTTTTTGATCGCCGACAATATATGTGATAGTTTGGCGATCGGCACAAGCTTTGTCAAGTTTTTACTTTCTCGAATAGACACAATGTTGTCGAAGGAAATTATCGATTCTTCAGTTGTCCTTATTGATATGTTAATACAAAACGTTCCCTAATACGATGCACATTTTGTTGAGCTGTGCCAGGCCGTGCAACCTACATTTCGCCCCGTACTTCGAAGGCCGCTTTAACGGAAGCACAGAAGACTTTCATATGGTGTTGTGCTTCTGCTTAAAGCACGTTAATAAAGCAATTTCTGCGTCTCGCAACAGCAGCTAAACGTTATTCGATATCGTTTTAAATTTTGCGATTCATATAGTGCAGTCTGTAAAACTCGTATTGTGTTGCAAGCGTTTTATCGAAGCATCGGACAATTTTTTTTTCTGTGAAAAATTCCCCTGATTCATCATCCGAAAGCTGACTAGTGCGGTTGTGCATTAGTGCTATACTTGATCAGAACAGTCGTTTGAAAAAATGTAAACAGAAAAGTATAAATTGCATCGTTCGTTCAATGAATGAACAATTCTTCTCGTGGTTAATTTCTTGGAAATTTCCCCTGCTGATGTTCTGTATAAATCTTAGGACGTACCGATGTTCTGCGAGGAATGATCCTTAGCCGAGAGAGGGCATTTCAGTGAGAAACGATCCGGTGAAGAAGGGGAGAACCCAAATTCAAGAAACGAGAAGGTGATGCGGACTAGGAATGACTTCCCTGCAACAGTAGGGCGTGCTCAGCAGCACTTATTCTGGTGTCCAGTTGTTCAACAGATGTCAGGAATATTGAAATTGAGTGCTACAGTGAGATATGCATGTTTTCTCGAAACAAATCCATCTAGAACTTATCCATTTCAGCTCCCAGTGACATTTGTATTTAGCCATTTCAAATCCCAGTAACATTCGTATTTTTCAGGAAGACATCATTCATCCTCCATCACCTTCGGAGAATTCATCCATGAATGCTGAAGCACCACATAGTGTTCCCTCGGATACAGTACCGCTTTTGATGGTTGCTGATCCTCCATCGCTATGTGATATTTATCCTGGCAAAACTACTGAGAACGCTCCTCAGAATGAGCCAAACGACAACGTCACCGACATGGACATATTGCCATGTTTAGAATCGATTGAGAATCGTCCCTCGACGCCGCTTACTCCATCACTTGATCCGGATTTTTTGAGAAGATTAGAGGAAGAGGATATGCCGAAACGCGTGCTCAGGTCGTCGACAATAGCGCTTACAAAAAGCTCAAAAAGTGATGCGGCTAAAAGAGCGTCACAAACTAAGGGCAGCACAGTACTCAACAGCAGCGCTAGTAGCCCTCCACGTAAACGAGGCACACAGTCTCGCGGCGGGAAAGCTGGTAGGAAGACGCCAAAGAAAGACGCCAAGGTTTGTTTGACCAAAAGTCATTGACAATTTCGACTTTTCACTGCCTCATTTCTCCGTGTGACTAAGATTTGATGCTTTCTTTGTTTCCTGAAAACGTTGCGCAGCTGTGATGCTTTTGATTGATGTCGCGAACTTCATCTGTTTATCACGAAGCATAATATGGCTCTTCATTATTATCAGCTACTGTTCTTTGGCAGCACTAAAGAAAACTAAATATTTTAAGAGTGGGTAAAATGAATCGTATTAGCTTCGGATTAACATCACTCTTTTAGATTCGTATTATCCATATGCGAACACTTTTTTTTAAACAATGTACATATTCGTTTTCAGTAAAGTAGTGGCATTGCAATTATCGAATATTATTCAACAGCTCTCGTATTTCGTTCTTTTTTTTCGTACCGAGATTAACTTCTTCTCCGCAAAAGAAAAAGGAAGTCGCCGCTGTTTGTATATGGAATTGTTGAAGTCGTAATGCAGAGACTATACTTTTATGCTTTTCTTATGAGTCATAGGCGTATCGACGATGCAACCGTATCGATTTATGCATTGTACTGATTAATTAATAGCAGTTCGTTTATTGCTTACGTTGCCTTTCCCGTCATCAAATTATTAAGCTCCACATTCAAAGATTTCATCATGACTGGAAGCCAGAAACGCCTTTCGTTGATTCGCAACCTGTAGTGTATTTATGCTCGAAAAATATTCGGGGAAATTCATTCGATGAGGGGTGCGCGCACTTAAGCGCTTTCATAAGATGGTTTTTCGTTTTCATATACTTCAGTGATAACAAGTTGCGCGAAATCCACTAATATATATGAGAGTTTTATGAAACAGTAAAAAGATTCTAATAAATCGGATCGAGTCTTTTATTAGGTTGATAGGTAAGACGCCGTAAATTTACGACAATAAAAAGATGAAAATTTACTTTGCGAGAAGCACATCTTTTAATCAAGGGAACCGTTCACTGAAACATACATTGTTTCGCGATACGACCTCGTTACAGTACAACAATGCTACTAAGATCAAAGGCAAAACAATCGCTCAATATCGTATTGTTTTGTGGCTACAATTTTCATAGGTTTACATTTCGTGCCTCGTCCGGTGATGGGTCGGTTTTATAAGCGTGTTGTTTAAGTCCTCACTAAGCTGGCCAGTGTCCATCGTTTTGGTCATCGCTGTAAAGTCTGTCATGGTCAGTGCTGAAATATCTCTTCAGTTCTATTGAGCTTTGCGTTCCTCAATGCGCTCGAATTTTTTACGATTGTGAATGAGTCTGAACGAATGGCTTGCAATTTGTTGCGGTACTTAAGGTCTTTTTTGTTCATATCGCAGTGATGCTAGGAATAGTCTGATTTTAGGGATTACATAGGTGGTCAATAGCATGGTTGTGAATTTCATATTTATGTATTATTTCTTCGTATAGTAAAGAAGCTTTGTGCACCAACTGAACATGTTGTCAAAGTAGGCTATTCTACTGTCCAGGTGTAAACCTAGACTACGATTGCAATTTTTATAACTATTTATTCTCCACAGATCTTCAGAATAGACCCACTAGCTAAGCGCTTTATAATTTGCCTTTTTTCAAATCATGACAGTTTCTGATTACTCATTATTTGCATCTTCAGCGCTCCTATCAGATGTTTCATGTTTTTTTTTCATGCATGTGATTTCCGCCACATTCTGCTGTTTTCTTTCGTCACACTAATGCAAAAATTTGCCTGTCATTTGCGAAAAGTATCACTTTCTCGTGCCTCTCAACATCACACGCTCATAAATAAGTATGCGAAATTGTTCTTGAGCCATAACAAATTATGCTGCCCAGAAGAAGTAATGCGCTGTTGCAAAGATGTTCTTTGTTTAACGCATAGTAAGCACTAAATGAGCATATCGCGCTAGCATATTTCTTTGTCACTCACTATTCGTATTTGTTGAGAATCTGTGTGGATTGAAATGGGAAAATGGTCCGTTGATGTTTAGTTGCCAGAATGAGCTGAAAGGAGATTGCTTATGCCCATCTGAAATCGATTTATGATGTTCATCCGTTACTAATCATCTGCTGCGTTCAACTGATATTTCCGACAATCAGTGCAACGCTTGTATTTGATCTTTGTCAAAGTTTATGACAACAAAAGGTGCTCATTAGATTTCCTTATTTTCTTACCAACTTATAGTTACTTGAATTGCACGCTACGTACACTCTTCCCCTTCTACGCTACTCCCCTCCCCCTCCTCCACCTCAGCTCTCCGGACAGACTTGCAGCTGATATCGTTCTACGTAGCAGTTACTTTGCAGTACTCTGAAACTACTTTTTTCGGCATTTAGAAAGCGCAGTCACTCAAACCATCCGAAATTAATGGCATCCATCATTTGACAGATCTCATCGGCTTCGATGTTCATGGTAATCATCATTGTTTAATTCATTTCTTGTTACAACAATTATGATTCCTTTTCGTCGTTTAATTCCAGAGATGTTGGATCCATCCTAATGTGTTAAAGAAAAATGTAAGTTTGTAGTCGGCATCAACGGCGATCCAGTACGATCCAATAGAGGTAAAAATAAGCGACGATGTGATGGGTGTATGCGCCCCATCGTCAAGTGGTCTAAGTAGCGTTTCAAGTGCATCCAGTTGTGGTTCACAGCGTTCGAGAGGCGGCAAGAAGAAGCGTCGAACAAAGATTGTCATCTCGAACTGGAAGCCGATCTACAGTGGTTCGAGACAATATGTCTATTTCAACGTTAGTGCACCGTTTACTCCATTATAGGCATTCACCCAGGCGTCTAAGTCTATTGTTTTCACGGGCTGGGTTGTGTAATTGGATCGTTTGCTCCAAAGTACTTTCGAGCGGCAAAGCCGGAGAGCACGTTTAATTTTTCCACGTCGAACAGGTGGTAGTTCATAGATATAGTAAAAATCAAACGATAAAAATCCATTTTAAAAAAGCAGAACGAAGTTCGATACTAGTCATGTTGTAATAGAGGCATAGTAAAAGATTAGACAGAAAGTACGAAAGCAACGGAAGAGATGAAGCGGAAATCACCTCAAAGGAGCAAATGAAATCTATTTGAGTGAGTGGTATAGATGGAAAATCGATTTTTCGTAGTTTTATTCGTCAGATTATACAAACTTCTTCTAGCATTCATTCAGCATTCTTCATTGTCGCTTTTGGGATGTTCTTCAGAAGAGATGAAGCGAAGCTTTATAAAGTGAACTGACTAATCCACTGAAATTCTGGAAATTTGCAAATTTTCTCATGTTTAAATGCTTGTGATGATCACAAAAAGCTTTCCGAGAATCATACTGGCATTTTTCTCTCAAAATTTTGTCTTATAACCATGAATACAAAATGATAAAAGATCTCTTCACAAAGATGACTAGTCTTTCACTATTTTCTTTTGAAAGACCAGTCCTCGTTGTGAAGAGATCTTTTATGCGTTGCTTGTAAGTTTGCGGTTTTATTTTCATTTTCTTATTTTATCAACGTTTTCCAGTAACAGTATTGCTTCAAAAATACACTGTGTTATTGCTAGCAACAACGACTTAATGTCCATTTTAGATGAATGTTAAACTCAGTGAATATTCATTAGGTATTCGTTCAGTTGTGCACATAAATGTTGTTTTAATAACACATGGCATGCACATTAAATTTATATGATAGTGAGAATTTTGCTGAATATGTTATTTCATTTTTTAATGACACTGACCTTTGGGCCTTCAAATCAAGATTTTCTAGATAGCGTAAACGCTTTGCTGAGCATGACCGAATGTGCTGTTAGTTGTAAAACACGGCAGTAGAATGAGAAATACTTAAAGAATGTTAAAGTAACGAAAGGTGGAAAAATAGAACTTCACTGGGACGAAAAAGAAGTACGTGAAAGTTTCAAGGAGAGACAGTGGTGAACTCTAAATGAGTAACTATCCAGAAAAAAAAAGTTTGTGCAAGGAGGATGTCGCCAAGATTAGAAAGCCTTCTTTGAGTTGTTGACTGGTTATTTTACGAAAAACAAAACTCATAAAACAGGCAAACTGAACACCTGTGTCTCTTTACAGGGCAATTTAATCTCGATCAGCTTTTTCAGAATTAGATTGAAATTTAATTTCAACCGAATTTTGTAAAATTTTATAATAATAGGTGTTGAAAAACGGCAACGATTGAGAAATCTCTCTTTTCTGAGTAATTTCCAGTGTCCCAATACAGGAAGTGATTGTGTTCTCATTGTTCGAAAGGTAAAGAGTTCTCTATCTATGTAGTTTTGCTTTGCGCTTATGATAATAAAATGTCAATAAACTGACGAATATCTGAAGCTAATCTACCTGAGGCGCCTTGTGGCCAAACCTTTAATATATTATGTTTTTTCCGGTATTTTTAGTTTTCCACAAGCAGTTTGCCGAGATGCATTTCGATGCTTCGTCGGTCCAATCGGCAAAACGCTGTGATTTTACCAGAAATTTACTGATCAATCGAGAGTCCGTAGATGGGCTCACCCATTTCCTACTTAGGGTCATCATATTTGGAAGGAGGAGGAGAAGTGGGTGATATTCGCAAATAGTTTCCTGATTTTGAGCCGAGATCGCAAGTTACACAAAAAAGTTGAAAAAAAAAGATTGATTGATAAGAGGAGAGGGAAAGCCAGAGAAAAACGAAAACAGACTCGGAAACGGATGCTGCTGACATGTATAACCATATTCACTTCCAAAGTGGGTGATAGTAAGTTCGTCTGTGCCCGTGATTGAGTCAATAATGTGACAATTTGCTATAAACATTCCAGTTTTACTCACATGAAGATGCGATCAAACATCTTTCCAGAACGATGCTTTGCCCGCGAAAAGAGTTTGCTATAAGGCTGTTCGTCATGTTCGTGAACCGGAAACAATTCATGTGCGTGATTCGGTCGTTGTTAAAGCACTTGATGGAACGTGCAATTATGGCAAAGTGACACGTATATTTCTGGATGACGATACAGGTATGCATGCACAGTGATGTACACGCAACGTTCTTATAATTGAAATGCTTGTGTGGCTGTATAATATGCTACGAATTTATATGCTTACATCGGCGTAGTTATGATACGACAACAATAGGCATGATTGCTTGCATGCATCATATTTTTCTTAATACTCTTCGGTCGTTCTCCTTAGTGCGTTACTTCTAATCGCTTCAAGTAGAGGGTGTGCGTTCTTCAGCCCTGAGAACTGCCAAGTAACCCAAGTTTTATTCTCATCTATGTATTCTTGACCGCGTGGTCTCAATAAATAAACATGTGCATCTCGGCTGCGAATTAGAATCGACAGAAATTTAACTTACAATATCAAATCTTCAAAAGTTGTTTCTCATGTAAAGTTCATTCTAAACCCCAATCAAATTCACTTCTTTCCTGTTATCTACCCTGACCTCTTGTTGATAGTTATATTATTGCTGTTGTTATAAGAACTCATCGAGTGACTGATTTTGGTCAGTGATGCGTTTTCTTTATCGCGCCTGTAAAAGTCATAATAAAGTCATCGTCTGGGACAAGCAAGAAAGAAGCGTGAGAATGAGTATTTTTCTTATCGATTCAAAAATTTAACCACAGGCGACTGAGGAACCGAGATCTAATCCATTATTATAAACACTATTCCATGCAAGCATATTTTCCCGTCTGAACAAATGAATTTATAACAAATATTGACTTTAACAACGAACACTGTTAACAGCGTTTCCTGTTATCTTCTCCGTTTGACAAGTAGAGGTGAAAGCTATTAGAATCCTTTATTAGGACTTCAATGTAAGGGAATGTTATAATGAGGAGATAAGCTTGAGTATTCCAGGAAATCTGATGGCGTCTGTCTTGTGGTACTATAGCAGAGAGCAAATTGAAACAGACCCGGCCTCGGTTAGCCCACCGATTGCTGATAAAGAACTCTTTGCATCGCGTCACATCGATGTCGTACCGTTGGACACTATCGAAGAAATAATTTTCGTCATCACCTTTAATGAATTCGCCCGGTAAGCGTGTCACCATACTCTCGGAACTACCCAAATAGAGTTGACCTTTACAAGAACAGGAATAAGTGAAAAATCGCCAACCATATCGGGATCATTTCAAGTGGTCAGTCAGTCAGCTGTTGTTTAGGCAGGTACTGATCACGTTGAAGCACTTATTTTATAAACGAATAAACACAATAGGCTTTCGAAAGAAGCGCTCTCTTGGCGGCGTGTAAGAATGAGAGCGAAAGGAAAAAGAAGCAAAGTGAGCATGTTATAAATATTTTGTACAGAAAGTACTCTTAGATGGATGAAAACGACGAAACGATTCAACAGGTATATAAATGAAATGAATACACACTGTGCGTATTTATCCTTCTTAACTTTTGCCATCTCCTTTTAGACTTTTACCATGTCGATCCGTATTCGAATTTCATTGAAATGCGTTCGGATAGTTGCTGTATTCGTCTTTTCGGTTGCCGTTCTGCAAAATGATCGGCTGAATTGAAAAACGGTGCAAAATTTCTGAGTGCGGGGTAAAAACTCGCTTCAAAATTCGCGTTCCCGAATTTCTTAACTTTCGCACTCATAGGATTGCGGAGAGTTGAAACACGCAAATACTAATTTATGGAAAATGTTTCATGTTTGAATCGATTTTATGCTATTCTAAAAGTTTTTCCGAGCGTCTAATTATGAGCTGGTTCCTCCGTATTTTGTCGACGAAATGGAACTGCACTAATCAACAGTCCTATGAAAATACCTACAGATCCAAGTAGATCTAAAATTTTCTTCCTTCTTAGACGTTGTAATCGACC
>JPKZ01001757.1:481326-516439 GCA_000803305.1 Toxocara canis
GGAGTGAGGGGACGGAGAGATGGACAGCTGAGGGGAGAGAAAGCAAAAATGTTGCGTATGATTTCATTTGCACTTCCCTTCTCAAGTGACCGTTTAAACACGTTTTCTGGTCCATTACCTCCGTAATTCAAATTTTCTCTTGGAATACGCTAGTCGATACGCAAATCTAAATAAAAGAGCATTTATTAAATCCGAGTTCGAATAGAATGTATGCTTATTCATTTTAAGCTTGTCAGAAGTCAGTTTCATTTCCATTATTTTCGAGTACTATATGCTGAAATCCGCTTTGTTTTATCGAATGTTGAGCAATAAGAGTGGAAAAAAATGGCTGTTGGACATATGAAGCTAATAAAATTTCACTTTAGGCCCTATAATGTCAAAAAAACTATAACATGCATATAATGAAGCAAAGAAAACACTCTTGAACGCTCACGGAAGAATGAAAAAGTTCAGTGAGTGTCAAATAAGCAAGGCGAATGCCAGTGAATGTCTTTCAAAGGCGGCGAAATTTTTTGGCTGGAATTAGGTCTACGACAAACCATGATATGGAAGCATTTGAAGTTCATTGTTAACCTTTGAAAAAAGCTCTTACTAGCCCGGAACGATTCCGATCTCGCAAAAATCTGTTTTCAGGACACAGTTCAGAAGAGAATAGGTTTCGGCGAACTTGAGAAGAATTTGTTTACCGAATTCTGAAGTCAGTTTTATGGTTCAGTCGCTCAGTATAGGTGGTTTCTGGGTGTTTTGCGGGGTATATCTGAAAAATTTTATCGAACCGAAAAGTCATCGTGCTTCTCCACGGGAAAAATTGCTCCTTTCACTAGTAATTTGCACAAGAGCAGCTACCGATTGGCACTGTTGGTGTGAAATCAATTTCAAAATGCGCTGAGATCGCATCATGGTAGGCAACTTGATTGTTTAGAACTAAATTTCAAGCATATCTGTTTCCTGATTGTTACCGTTCTTTCCCTACCTTCTAGTTTTTAATGTTTACACCTCTCGAAAGGGTAACGAGTTTTTACAGTTATATGGCAGAGAATAAGATTGACGCTTTACCGAGGGCTGAGCGTCCACGTGAGGACGACGAGATTTGGTCTCGAGGCGAAGTCGGGTATCCGAGACGTAGCTTGTTACCTTGCGAGGACACTCCCATCGAGCTTGTAAGCAGTTCATTTCCTTTTTATTGATTAAATTTCGATAATTGTGAGAAACAGTTTTCGACATAAAACAGTGCACATCATTTTAATGTAATCGTCGCTAACCTTCGATTCCACTTATATTTCTTCCCGTTCCCTAGCCTCCTTTTCCTTTTGCTTCTTTAGCCTCGCTTAATGTTTGGTTGTCTTTCTTCAACTCCTATTATACACTTCATATATGAGGGGTCCACATACGATGTGATTTATTAAGGAATTAGGGTAGATTTTCATTCAGGAGATTACAATTGCCTCCTTAGAAGGAGGGCTTAAAGAACTCTCAATTATATGGAAAATTAAGAATTGTGAGCGATTACGGAGATAGTGGTGCATGTAAGATTTTCCTAATTTGGATTTTGCTCTAGCTGCTTAATATTTTGTTCACTTCCATATAGGTCAGAAAATTATGTTCATGGCTGCGGAAGCTTAGCTACATTACTATACGTCGCATTTCAGTCTTCACATTGATCGAGTTACACTGTGAAAGGTGGTATAGATAGTGTAAGCATCTAAAGTGCTAAAAGTTCAACGAAAACGCACTATTCAACTGAAGAAACGTTTAGATTTGATGGAAACTTTCTTTGATTCTGTACTGAACATCATTCATTGAATTATTTGTGCAGCTGTAAGAATGGCATCCTCCCTCCCAATTTACTCGTCTTTGTTCAACGATATTTCCGTTCCTCAAAGTGATCTTAGAGATTCTTTTTAGCAACGTGATAGCATATTATGGGAATCTTAGATAGCTTTCTCATAGTTCTTTCATACTTAGGTTTGCCATTTAATTCGTCGGTTTTTTTTGGTTTAAAAAAACAGTATATAGTTCAGGATCAGTACGATCACTGTTTCATTGCGTAAATGCGGTAAAGACTTGTCATAGTTACATTCAGCACTTTTCAGGTATATTTTTGTCGTCGTTTGTACGACTTCAAACAAAAGAAGATAACAACAAATAAGCCAATAACGAGTCGTAAGCTACTCGCGGCACGTCGTTCCGCACATCGTAATTCATGTTGAGCGCCGATCTCTCCATATCGCAGCTTTACGTTCATTCCTCAGTCTCCTAACTGCTGTCAGCATCAAGCAGATTTGCCACGTCGTTGAATAATATGAGTAGCGGGTTTTAACTTCAAAAATGGATCGAACTTTCACCGTAGCCGCTCATTTCTACGCATTTCAGCACGTCAGCGTTGGACGAGTGAAAACATCTAGTAGTGGAGGAGAGAGGCTGGGATATTGCAGCATGAAAAAACGGGAAGTTATTTCTGTTGAAGGCCTTGACATAGGAAGTAATAGAATTTTGTTGAAAAACATCAGATTGTGCGTCTGGAAGGGTTACTTTTTCGAAGATTCAAAATAAAAAGAAACCGGGTCGACTTTAGCTCAGTTCTCTTTGTAAGCCTACCGTTTTAATCAGCTTTCTTGTCATTTCTGTTATAAAAGTTTTGACGGCTCAGAGGAACTCGGATTGTGCTGTACGAATATATATCCTTTTTCCTTCAAAACGCCTGTGTTTATATACTTCAAAACATACTGTATGTAATTATTTGATGTTTCTTCTTCAGAGTAATCACTCCTGAATACATGTTAATATTTTCGAATTTACGAGAATGAAGACAATTCTGTGATTTTGACTTAAGAAAAGTTCGCCGCCACGGCTAACCAATATAAACTTTTATGCCCATATTTTCTAGCTTTTCTTCCCGTCATTTAACTTCAATATTTTTGTTCTAGTAGCGATGCAGTATATATTTTCTTTATTCGTTTAAGTGTCAACGTTGTACAGAGTATCCAAATAATTTTATTCACTCTATTTCGTAACGATTACGTGTAAACGATTACGCCTTATCTCAGTTGTTGTTGAAAATACTTTTATTCAGAATAACCAAAAAAAATTTCCTCTCAAGTCAATTTAATTGGCTCATTTAATGCAATATTTCAATTTTTTTCCTAGTGTCTGCTCTTCGATTTTTTTTGTTGAGAGGAAACGGAGGTGGCTGGAGGAGTTGAAGAAATTCCATGTCATTGATTCAATTTCCATTTCACATGATTCCGTCACCATCCCCTACTCTTGAAAAACAGGCGCATTAATTCTCGTATGGATTCTTCGCATATTCATTTTCGAAACTTTTCCCCCAATCAAATCAGATCTCATACAATGCAGCTGATCGTTCAGGTAGCACCTAAGTGCGGTTTTGGGACTGTTCATATTCGGCTGAGATAACAGTGTATGTTTGTTTCAGTTTGGAGCAGATCGCTTTGCTCTGTGCAACAGAGGGGTCTCATGAGTTTTAATGAGATAGGCGAAATCTCAAACAGTATGTGGGCATTGTTCACATACTGTGAAAAACTACCCATTATTGTTCATAGGGAATGTGAGTTCGTTATTATCGGACAAAGTTAACGTATGCATCAGCATTCATCTATTCATTTATTTAATATTCAAGAAAGCACTGAAAACAAGTAAGTTATTTATGAGCGCGACAGCATATTTTGTTGGTTCTTCTCACTTCCTCATTTTAGCACTCATGCTATTGGTCATTCTTTGTGGCCGGTGTTTAGGTCGCTTGCTTTCACATGTGACGCCTTTTTTACAGCTATACTCGATGACAAAACCGGCGTTTATAGTTTTGCCATTACGCAGTCAGTTCAATTAGCAGTCGAATAGTGTTAATATTATAATGAGGCCCGAGATTCTTTATGATAATCAAGATCGGAGAAGACGCTGTATTTCCTCTCTTTCTGTTTCTGCTATCGCAGCGAAAAGCCACTTGGTTTCTTTTCATTATTCGACCTTCAAGAAATCCATGTTCTTCATCAAAATCTCTTACACCAATGTGCTGATGTATTTTTTTCACGGCGATTACAAATTCGCAAGGCACAAATGGTTCATCTCTTGCGACTTGTCTTTCCGATTTCGTTACTGTAGTGCCCGTCCCTTGAAAATATCTGTTACCGTGGAGATGAAATCACTCATTATTATCCGTTTGACTCAAGGCGTACCGCGTCGTGTCTCCCTTCTCCACGCTGTCCCTTCCCCAAGGCGAATCACAGTTTAAGTCGTTTTTTAAGAAGCTATGACTGCCGCTGTTGTATGCATCTACTGCATTCTTTTTCTGTTCTATCCTCGGGTGTCACACTTCTTCATCGTTATACAAGAACCGGTACTGTAAAATGTTCTGGAGCAGCGGTATTGCTCGGTTCAGGATTCCGGTGCAGCAAACAAATAAAGTGTAAGACCCATAGAGGTGAGCAGTGGATGGCGTGATGCTTTGAAAATGATTTTCACAGTGTAAACAATTAGCCTTTCTATGACATAAGGAATCAGTAACCTGAAAACATAAGTGGTCTTTGATAGTAGCACTTGAGACCCACCCGTAGTGCTCTGGCAGATCCCATTTCGGCACTATTCATCTGCTGTTTTCAGTACTATCGTCTAATTAAACCAGCGATATGTATATTGTACAGATGCCTTAGATTTAAGCTAAAGTTGTATTGAGTTCGTTAACACTCCCCTTTGTCTCCAATTTTTTTGAGAAAATTTTCTCTTGCTCATCTGGCATAATAAAATCATCTCTTGCTCATCTAGCATAATAACCAGCTAGCGAGTGTAAGCTAGCTGACTATTTCTTTTCAGCTGCTTAATTTTTCAACTCAAGTGCTGTTCTCTTGATGAGGCACATTCTTTCTGCCATTCCCGCGAATTTTTCACACATTTGCCCCACTAAGATGGTAAACTAACTTTTTCTGGTGAAAATTTTTTTCAGGTTCGGTTATTATCATTAAATTTATTGTTTTGCCGGAGACATATGGGTAATAAGCATTTTGTCGTTTTGTTATTCTTGTCGATTTCCATATTTGTTTGGCTATAAACGCAACAAAGAAGCAATCTGTTCGTTCCGCTAGCACAATCAATTAGAAAATTGGCTAAAGCAACGAAAAAAAAAACAACGACGAGAACAGATGACATGAGAAGTGGAATATGAAAAGAATATGCAAGAGTGGGAGGTAGGGAAAAAGGAAAGCGGAAATTATTTGAAAGGAACAAGCGAACAACATGAGAAGAATTTGGCTAGAATGGATGGAGTCACGCAGTTGCACTTTTTGTTTATCATATTTTGAAGTGATCGCGCAAGATATACACACCCTTCACAGGTTTGTTCTGTGATGACATGAACGCTCGACGGAAGATATTAAAGGAACGACGTGAAAAGAACTAGTCCCATATTTTTGGCACGATCCTCGTAGAAAGATTCACATTTTCAGTGTCACTGACGTTGCGGTGAAACGGCAAAGAGTATTTCTTCAAGAAATGCCTTCCTAGCAATTCCCAGAAACTTACTCATGTGCGTTTCTTCCTGGCGAAGACTTATTATGGGGCCGCCAGTCGTATTTAATGCTGCTCATGAAGCATATGAATTCGTTTCGGAATCTATGTCTACCCTGTCGTTTTAAGTGTTGAATGAAGATAACCGTTGCGATGAAACTTGGTTGGCAAGTATATTCTATAGGATCGCAAGGAAAAATTCATAAAATGACGTACGGAAAAATAATGTGTGAATGCAAAGAACGACTTGTTGCTGTCAATTTTTTTGCGGGGCCAAAATTTCGGCATGAATGATATAAAATGCCGCAAACTGTAGCATGCGTTAAGCGCAGCTTGAAATACCATTTATGAACGGCGTGCACCCAATATGAACATGCGTTGTCGGCTATCTGACCGAAGAAACAGTAAGAACAAATGCTCAAATATACCAAATAAAATTTGCGCAATTTTTTGGTGGAAGTTTGTCTCAGTCGATTAGTAGTACAAACGGAAATGTGTACCAGCGGAGTGGTACGGTGTGCGCTTTGGCAAATTCATCCATTAGACTAGCCGGTTTCATGAAAAACAATTCATATTTCAAATAACTCAGTCGGTCTAGCAAATCTGTCACTAAAGATTCATTTCTTGCAGCCCATTCGGCTGAAAATAGACGGGCTGGTGAAATGCATGCAAATATTTAACTATCTTTACTGCCTATAGCTTCCGCATGGTTGAACCAATGCAGCTGAAGAAAGGGTTCACCTGAGATGCTCCAACAAAAGATTTCATCGTTGAAACTACTGGACCGACAGAAACATATATACACATATGTGAATCACGACGTTTCCATGATGCGGCTTGCGAATGCAAATTTGCAAAAGCGCATAAACTGAATACTTTTATCTACTCAGAAAACCGTTGTTTCGTAACGTTCGGCTCAATTGTCACTGTTTTCATAAAACATGCAACTATTTCCTTCTAGAAATCGCACGAAAACATTGCGAACAAACATGGGAAATTTGCAGTTCTACACTTCGATTGTTACCATTCTCTTTTTCTGTGCTCTTTTTCTTCGTTGACTTGTTCTTTAGCCATAATTGGGTCACATACGTCAAACACAGTTTAGACAGTTGCGAGTTGGCTGTAAAGGCGACTTTAGAGTAAGGCAATTACCGCTCCATCGAACGAGTGTGATTTGATTTAAAATGGCAGATTATTTGGCTATCATCTGCAATGGACTAGTTTCTGCTAAATCAAGGCTCGCGAACAGTTACTTTCACTTATATTTGGCTTTTCAAGCTCACAGAAAGGCGTGAAGCCTACACAACTGCTGTCCCGTGCGATGTTGGCAGCTATTTTTAAACCGTTGCATTTTGCACAACACTTTATCGCCCATACTTCAAAATTGAAGAAACTGTCAACTTCCGAGGCATTTTTTTTCTTTGGAAGCCAGCGGAATCTAGTTAAATGATGTGAAAGAAAGTGCAGGAGCTCATTCACAACGATTGTCGAATTGTTGCCTTTAAATAGCATCGTTTTCGTTGCTGTGTAAGGGGACCAACGGCTATATTTCAAGGCTGCATGTATGCAATGATTATGCAGCACGGTCCCTATGAAACCTAACCCACCATTTCACCCCTTAAATAAGCGGTTTATTAGTTCACCGGAAGACGAAGACAACCACAGTCCGCTGTGGCTTCATTAATTTTCGGAGGACTTTAAAAAGGCCTGTTTTTTTGAACAAATTATACATATGGTGCATTCCAGTTGAGAACCAGAAAGCTATGTGATGTCCACTTATTTTCATTTCTTCCCTTCATCCGTTGGGCATCTTTTCCACTCGGAAGATCACGTGATCACCTCAAATTTGTTCGGTAAGAATGTGCAATAAAAAAAGCGGAACGACCAAGAAAAAGCCTATCGTTCTTTTGCACAGAAAATGCACTTGTTAATAAGCTTTCACAGATGTATCTTGAGAATACCGCATTTCATTATTGATAATGAAGACATTTTGACCTATCAAGCGCTAAATTCTAATCTGTTTGTTCGAATTTCCCATTTTCAGTTTTAAGTCATAAAATTCCAGCTCACTATGCAATAACTGTCCCGAATTTCTACTAGAAGTAAATTGATTTTAGCTGCCGTACATTAATTTTTGTCTCCTGGAAATATCCTCTTGCAGTTGCTGTACTACTCATTTCCCTCAAATGGTTCTCATTCTTTTCCGCTGAAATGTTGTGCTTCTTGTCATGTCTCTATGAAACAGTTTTTGCAGATTTTTGTCGCAGAAGAACGTGAGGACGAATCTTCTGGAAAGATTTCGTTTCTAATTTAGAGCAAATGCAACGAATTGCCACGCATCGTTAGTCACGGCATTCAGCAATCGTTTGGCAATGAGAGCAGTGGAGCGCGCTGTGACACAAACAAGTTGCTTCGATCTCACGAAGAGAGTGTTGGATTCGAATACGAGGATCCACACTGTACGGGAAGGAAGGGGCTCAAGCTGAATCCGGGAAGATCCCGTCTAGATTTGTAGATAAGGGCCCATCTTTACTCAAAATGTGCTTTTTGCTAAATTTTTCTGCCCGCCTTATTCTAATGTTGGGCGGAAATTCTGAAATTTCAACACGTTCTCAACGATTTCATGCGACATTATTGATAAGTACCGCACAACATCCGTTTCGACCTTACAAGTTGTCCGTCGATTCAAGAATCATAATTCACATCCGATTGGCTTGAGCGACCATTGTGCTCATTGGAAAGTGCACTTGCTAACGGTAGCAAGTAGATGCAACCTTCTAGTTCACATCAATTTTTCGTTAAGCTTTGCATGCAGCCCAAACGACAATGCGTCACGATTATATGCGTTTTGGTAAATCCACTCACCAGGCTGACCGGTTTGACGAACTGTTAATGAGTGCGTGTGCGTGTGAGAGAAAGCTCTGTTTCCATGAAGAAGAACAAAGACGTTACACAGTATGAGCGCAAAACCAACAAGACCATAGGCTCCAGGAACAACCCTCACCGAGATACACAGCCCTGAATTGTCTTGAGATCATATTTCTTTAGACGACTAATGAAAACCAACCAAGATGCACGAGTCAAGACCTGGTGGTTGTTTTTTCCGTATTCTCCCCAAAAAATGAACAAATTCGTAAAACGGACTTCGAAGATCGATCACAGAGTCATGGAGGCAAAAAAAGTACATTAAGAAAGCTTTAAAGTTTGTTGAAAACGGTGTTTAGCTGGACTGACAACTTGTGATGAGAGCGCAAGAATCGTTTAACCACTAAAACAATGACTAGATCGCGTACCATTCATGATTTGGCAGCGGGCATACCTCTCCGTCCCAAGCTGTTAAGTCGATAGCAAACGGGTCTGGACTGCTGATGGATTCTACACTAACATCAATATGAGACAGCTATTAACACATCCACTGAACTTGTTTCTTTGAGCTGCATGCATCAGCCTGAAAACAAAAATTCCCACCAGAGTGGCGAGTATATCCTATGATCTGTACTGTGTTCTCTGTGTGAATATGGTGTAACACAGGTGATACTGGGCTGAACAAGAAAAAACGGAAGACACAAAATAATGCTGAAAGCGCCGAAGTATTTCGGAACGACATGCCACGTCCATGGTCTTCTTGAAATTGTGAAAGTGAGAATGGAGTCGCTCTCATCGTTTTCCATTTTTAGAGGAAGTTCTTGCCCATTTCGACGAAAAGTTCACGCCAAAACTTAACGCTTTGACAATTAGAAGAGTCCTTTCATATGGTTATACTCAAAGCTTCTTAAAAACTTTAACCGCGCTCCCTACGCCTAACAAAGCAAAGTTTTTCAGCACTGTAGGGCATCCTCCTAGATTAATGTCCCTTCCTGATCATCGGTCGCTTCCTAGAGGCCTTGAAAAATGCGTCTATATTTTGACTTATTCGATCCCCCATACGAACCTTTCGAGTACGGTTTGCTGCTCTCGACATAAAACGCGATCCACCGGCTCCAAAACGCAAGATGAGAACTTTTTGGAGCTTCCAGAATTGATGAGTTGACCTAAAAATCGATGGTATAGAGTGGCCTTATCGTGTAAATTGTGCGTGCCTTGGTCTCTTTTCCCACTTTAAACTACTGCAACGATACACGTAAATTTATGCAAAAGGCGCGATGACGTAACACATATCCAAAAGACACATCATATGTGCAATAGATACACCATATACTTTACAAGTTCAAATTTGCAAAAGCGTATGCAAACTACACAAAATTCCAAACGATTACAAACGAGCGGAAGAGAGTGTGATAGACGACAATTTGAGTGTAAAGGTGAGCGCAAAAATCGAAATTGACCGAAATTTATTTGTAGCCTTCATGTCATGAGAAAATGAACGCTATAAATAAATTCTTTGATTTTTTTTTCTTTTTGGAAGACGGAGAATGCGCAAGCATATGATATTTATTTTCGTTTTGCAGCTTGCAGAAGACAACGCGACCGTGATTGAGGTAAAATTGAATTGCTGGGAAAATTTAATAGAGGTATTTCTTTTTCTTTGTAGATCATCATAATTTGTAAACCAAATTTCCGTTACTTCACATTCAGCCGATCAATTTTCGGATTTTTCGTTGACATTTTTCTCGACAAAAACAAGCGCTCTTTTTTTGTGAATAGGATAAGCGACAACATTTTCGAATTTAGTCAATTAACTGCCAAAAAATCTAATGAGCACAACCCCTCCACCCCCTCGCTCAAACAGCACTAACATAAGGAGAAATGAAGACTGAATGCACTTAGAGCGTTTCAGTTTGAATTTATCGGCGAGAACATCGAAAAAATAGCTGCATATGATATTTCCACTCCTGATCGCGTTCTCCAAAACGTTCAAAGACTTTTTGAGCGAGCCAAAAAAAAGAGAACGCTGTTCCGAAGATCACGTGATTCGCTTCGAAAGCGAGCGACAACAAATATCTGCAGCTGCCCACAATTCTAAGGGAACATATCATACGAAATTCCACTCACGACCCCTTGCGTTTGGTTAAAATTGACCGCGAACAGCTCATAGAAAGGAATCGGAAGAAAAAAAGTACAAGCATCACCTGAAGAGAACCATCGCATAATACGCCTTTGATGATCTCGTATTAGAGGTTAAGTATTACATCTTTGCACAGACAAAGTAAGCGAATTTTGAGAACGAATAAAAGCCTTGATGTAGATTCCATTCGAGCAGTCGAATGATGATTGCAGCAACCGAATCTCTCAATTGGCATTCTTCTTCGTCGGCATTTTTCGTCGTACTTTAGAAAGAAATAGGGTGTCGAGGAAAGTAATACATTAGGAAGGCGGTGAACGGCAAAACGTCTAGGCTTTTTCGCTTCGATGCATTTTAACAGCGTTGACAAGCCTGAATTTCAACAGCAGTTAGTGGTGGTAGGTGGTGCAAACGAAAACGGGAATACTTTTACTACGTTTTGACGGTTTTTAGGAATTGTGAGCAAGTAAAGCACGCTAGGTGCGATCGGTAGCAAAGAAAGTTGCAAATATAATAGCTTTCGTTTTTATCGTCAACAATTCTTATTTCAGCAGATATCGGGAAAGAACGACCACAAGGCGCTGCTGGGCGTTATTTCCAGTGTATAAACGAGTGACAAAAAATAATAGTTCGCAGAATCAAAGTAATGTAATTTGGGATAGATAGGGGTAAAGATAGGTTCTGGAGAAAAGGAAAGCAAAATCATTATATCGTTCATGGAGGTCATAGTAACCTGTACGGTGAAACGCTCGTCATACTATATCTGACCCTTGCCGTTATTTTCATCCTATCAAATCTCGATGTGCTCGACTTCTATACAATAATGCCACGTTGTCGTTGTGCTTTTGATGAACGCTATAGGATAACTGTCTAGAATTGAACACCGATGATGCGAGGTATAATGCAAAGGAAAATGCGGGAAAGACTCGTGTAAGTTTGAGCAATTGCGAACGGAGCGCAGTTTTATGATCACCTCTGTGGCGTACGCAGTCTAACGAGCTCCCCAGGCCTTTTTTTTTAAATTTCGAACATCTGCATGAATTAAGTTTTAAGCGAAAAATACATGATTTAGGTGTCCTTGATCTCTCTCGCACTGATTCTCCATTTTTTTCACTTTAAATGTGGACTGGATTATGGAGGAAACGAGAAACAAGCGTCAAAATACAAAGAAATTGACTCGCCTTTCCCTCGTGCTCACTCATCCTTGAGAACAATTCTTCATGCGCCAGTAATCAAATTACTCAAAGCGCAACAACAGCGAGCAACAAAGTAACGATACACTTTTTGAGTTGGACATACTAGACCAACGATCGCGTTGAGGCACAATGCGCTATCGACTGCCCACCAGAGGTGACGTATAACGGAACATTTCAAATAGGGCCACTGAGGTTGCCGTTTCAATGTTCGTTTCGAAGAAGAGCGAGCTCGCCAAAAAAGCAACCAAAAGGCATTTGGTGAATGGTTGAGTGCGCTTCAATGGAAGGTGACCATCATTGTCTAGGGACGGTCCCACACAACAGTTCTTCTTAATTTTTATTTTTGTTCTGTGCTGCTAGGCAAGTTATGAACCGCAATAATTTTAAATAGTCAGATGTCACAACTGCTATCACCAGCGCAGCACTGTTGAGAACGAGGAGGGAGGGGAAGGGGCAGAAAGAGCAGTTAATTATTGCACCCGGGGGAAAAGGTTCCTGAGAGCCAGGGAACATAGCAGTTCATCATATATATAAGTTATGAAGCGAAATCCTTGCTTCCCTTAGAAAAATCCGAGATTGGCATGGCCCTCAGAAATCCTTCTTGGTAAAATGTCAGTATAAACTTGCTTTATCATCATTTTAACTAGGAAATGATTATAAGACAAACAGTGCTACATATGAAGAGCAGCATAATTTACTTTTGTTCGCATAGAGGCGTAATATCTATCTCAGTGCCATGCAGTAATCTGCTGGTCTGTTATGCACATGAACGTTCTGCTACTGCCAGTAATTATGCACAAGGTTTTCCTTGCTGTACTCGCTCCGCCCGCCCACTCATCCTCTTCCCTCCTCCCTCAATTGACTCGAACAGCTGAAGCCCATGGGATACCATCCCACTGTATAGGCAGCCAGTTGAATTCAGAGAAATTCACTAAAATTTCCATGCTGAAAAGCTCTAGATGCGTTGCTGGCAAAAGGAAGCACATAATTGTAATACTCCATAACTGATTCCGAATAAGTACCAATCATACCATATAACAAAAGCAGTATTGGCATTGGAAGAATGGGATTGAATATGTCCAACTACTCCTACGAACATTTTCCAGCAGCAAAGTTCAAGTGCTGTAGTTAAAAAGAATGCGAACTGTGCTCAACGAATTTGAGAGAGATGGATGCCTAATGTGTTACTTTTTTTCGAAATTCAACACGGAAGCATCGGTCTACGGTAGCCTGTTTCAAGCATTCATTATTTGGCTTTGACATTTCGGCTCTTGTTCATTAACACCGCTTTAAACCTTTCATACCATTGCATATTACGACTATATTTTCAGTATCTGCACACTGTATTATCGTCATAACGGAGTCTTGTTTCACTGCAACGGCCCCATTTACAATATTAAGTATCCACTAAAAGCATAGAGGCGCAAATGAAGTCCTTTTATGTTTTATTAGCCCACCAACAGCAGCTGCTGCACAATGGTTGCAATCACTGACGAACGTGATTAATAACAGTGAAAAAGTTTATTCGTCGTACGTGCGTGTGAGCGCCTGTTTACGTTCACATGTGCGCGTGGATCGGATCTGCAATAATACGTGATTATGTGCGTGCATGTGAATGTGTGCATGTCTGCACATGTGTGCACATGTGGGCACATGTTTGTGTATGTGTGTATGTATGTATGTATGTCTGTGTTATGTGTATGAGTGTATGTATTTATATATATATATATATATATATATATATATAGATGTATATATATGTGTATGTGTTTGTCTGTGCGCGTGCCTGAGTGTATGTGTGAGTTTATGTGTGTACGTCCATGTATGTGTATGTGTTTCTCCGTACGCACGTGTGTGCGTACGTGTGTATGAGTGTATCTGTGTATGTGTGTCTGTGTGTTTACGTGTGTATGTGCGTGCATGTGTATATATATATAAAATGTGTTTTTATGCGTATATGTGCGTGAGTGTGTCTGCGCATGTGTACGTGTGCATGTATATGCTCGTGTGTGTGTATGCGCATGCATGTGTTTATGTGTGTATGTATGTGTGTATGTGTGTCTTTTCGTATGGATGCGTGTGTGCGTGCATTTGAACATACGTGTGTGTGTATTAATATATGTACGTGTGCATTTTTGTGTAAAAAGGACCCCTTCCAAACAGCTCTTGTGATCGTAGCAAACAAATTTATCATTTTATGGCACTTTTTTGTTGCGATCGAGATTCACACGGGAGAAAATACAGAAAGTGTTGATTTGTTTGTCATTCGGTGCGGATTCAGATGTGGAGATTAGTAGTTGAAAAGTACTGACCGAAAAAGTTGAAAAGTCATAAAAATATATTTTGTACCGAAAGAAACCTGTTGCCGTATAGGCATTCAGAAGTGGCTCAGCTTTGACGTGTTCAGTTCCATGCAAGTTCCAAATGGTGCGAATTGAATTTATTTTTTCATGCACAACATAAGTCCATGCACTAACATGCACATATATAACGAAATAGCGGAGTCTTGTCAGTATGGCAATAATTATTTTTCAAAGCTGACGTCTTCTAATTCCATCGCGGATGCTTGGAATCCTATTAAGGAGTGGTGATCTTTCTGCTAGTGATGTGAGCGGTTTCGCGGAGTTATAAATGTGGAACTATTTCTTGTTGCTTTTTACCATTCATTTTATATAAAATGGTCCACAAGTTGTTCCACGCCATTTATTGATAAGCAGACAGCTCTTCTACTTTCAGAAATTTCTTAAAATCTCCAAAAAAATTTAGAATGCACAATTTGATGTCAATCTCAGAAGAATCGACATGTTCCACCAATATGCATGAAGTGCAGTGTGCAAAATGCACCTTCGCAATTCCATATAAGCAACGTTAGTTTCAACTTTTTTTTGTCAACGATTTTATGTGTCCAGTTTTTGACAGTTGTCCCAAAAAAAAGATTCCTCGTGCTCACTTTCGAAGCACCAAAAAAGTTAGTAAAAATAGATCACCTTTCAAATTGATTATCATTCCTCAAGTGCACTCGTCGCTGACATATGAAGGACAAATCGCGTTTGTTGCGGCTCACAAGAGCGTTTTCGAGGCAGTGAATCACTGCGCTAAACAATTGCGCTCATTCCTCGTGATGGCTGGAGAAAAGCGAATTGATTGATGAGTAATAGTGAAAAAAGTAGGGTAAGTCAATCTTTTTCTTAAGAATAATATAATCACTTTGTGCACAACTCAACAACTTTTATTAGAAAGGAGCAAAAAATTAGAAGGGCTCCTATCCGTTTTCATTTGAATTAACAAGTAAAGAGGTCGTTATTTTCTGTATGTTTAGAATGTATGCATTTTACCCCTTATAGAGGTGAACCTCTTTTGAACCCTTCTGTCGTTGTTGGACATTCTTGTTTTTAATAAGCATTCGGATCCTAAACTTTAATTCTTCTTTAGAAAGTAATGTTTCGAAAGCTGTTGTTGTTTCGAGCGTTACTAGTTATTCAAACTGTTGCTTGAAACATACTTTTTTTGGAGGATGAGACGGAATTCGTTATTAAGTGATGTCGTTTATCGTAATTGGCTGAAAGGGTGACTGTACCACCCGTACCAAATAGAACCACATGCGTTTGCAAGATTGCCGAATGAAGAACGCGTGCTGCTGTCAGCCCAAAACGATGTAGGTTTCCTTATGAAAAAAAAAACACAAAATTTTACGATTGAAGTAATACGCTTTCCGAATTTCTCTTACAAATGTTATAGCAGAGAAACCTTTCATCGTCCAGTTGTGACGTTAGTTAGTAAAATCTAATGCCAATCTTCGTCATCTGCCACAAATAACAGCGTCTTTATTGTCGTTTAAGTTTTCCAAATACTGCAACTATTTTTTGCTGCAAACAGCACGGCACAATCGCTTAACACTGGAAGTCTTGCGAACTTATTTGAGAACCCAAACTCTCAAAGCCCATTCAGAAGCCTCATTCCTTGAAATGAAGCGCTGAATATTCATGCAGCTAAAACACAAAATGAAGTGTTTTTTTAAAGACGGTGTGTTCAGCCTTCAACAGTACAGTACAGTCGCCAAAAAAATTTTAGCAAATTCTCGTGGTTTTTCTTCTTTTGCATGGTTTCATTCAAAAATATTCCATATGCATTTGCCTTAATATCAAAAGGATTAGTAAAGCAAACCATCCTTCAACTCTCAATGGACTCTACATGATTTTAAAAATTATCTTTCAAAATGCGAATCTTCAACCTACCGTATGGCATATGACACAAGAAATTGTTTATGCTGTACACAAAGTTTATGAAATGCGGGAGACAGACAGAGAGAGAGAGAGAGAGAGCGCGGAGGAAAGAGATGGAGAGAGTGCAGAAGAGAGATGGAGAGAGAGCGCGGCTGTGACGAGCGACGCCGCCTGAGCCATTTAGCAAGAGGAACACTGCAATAAATCTGATAATATATACTGAGGGAACAAGAATTCGACATCGAGGCTGTGCCCATCGTAAAGAGCATCTGAAGCTCTATCAGAACCACTAATAACCTGAAATAAAACCTAATGCTTTTATACGAGATCAGTTTCTCGATTGATGAAAAACGAAGGGTCTCCAGTATATGTGGACCTACCCATAACTGCATGAATGAACAAGATTTGTGGAGGGCAGTTAGGCGCACCTGAAAGAGCATTGAAAGCTCTATCAGAATCACTAATCATCTAAGAAAAAACTGATACTTTTATAAGGGAAGTGGTGATGTTTTATGTGATGATTTTTCCATCTCAGGTACGTCTTCTAACGGCGTTAGCTGTTGGCTTTTCACCAATGCTCATTCCATCATCATCGGCTACAGCTAGCACGTTATTTTGTTATTGTTCTATGATCCCACCTTCGGCGCATAAGTTGGCAACATGAAACTTTGGACCTATTCTTCTACAGTTCGGAACGCCTATAAGCGGTACGCAATCAGTAACACCTCAACTTTCGCTACCGCAACCTATTCAGCAAGAAGCTTCTGTCCAGGTGCTAGTCTCTTGAAACTTCAACATTACCTCAAACTCCTTCGTAGCATACTTCTGTTAAGCATCCTCAGGTATTGTTTGGAAGGGAAATTATGGACGCCTGGTGCACCGTAACCCAGGCTGTCGCTCTTTCAGGACCGCTGTTAATTTTAGAACAAAACTGCCAGATGTTTCACATATTTTCTTGACTTCAAACGCATAACTGATTTCGCTTAAATTTGATTTTCGTTTTCTTAGCTATTCTAAAATGTAGCGTTCATACACAACTATCATTTCAATGTTGCTGGAGGAGAACTTGGGCAACGTGGTATAAGTGTAGCCAGCACAAACGACCCTGGAAGTATTCAGGACTGGGACGGGTAGTGCCACATCTCGAATATTTGCATTAAACTTGCGTTGTTTTAAAGCTCATGTGGCTTTTGATAGTAGCAAGGCTCTGCCAAGCAAAACAAAAGGTGAGCGGATATGAAAGAAAAATAATGATAAAAAAAAGAAGGAGAAGAACACATAACACATTTGATCATGATAAATAAAAACATCTATCAAATGAACGAAAACTTATGGATTTTTCCAAAATCGAGGTGCTTAAGACGGATTGTGAACACAGAAACAGTAGGAAGTGAAACAACATTATTAGAAAGTTTATTCATAACTCGGACGACCTGGGGAGGAGAAGAATTCTAAACTGAAATTAAGGTTGATACTCGCAGTAACAAGTGATGACCTTGGACTCGTTGTAACATACGCAGATCAGAATAAGAGAACATTGAATCAAATACGGTATGAGACTACCCGTTTATAAATCTGAGAGGCATTGCGAGATCTAACTCAAGGCGACGGCATTAAAGGCAGGAAGTCTTCAAACAAACTGCGTAATTTTCAGTGCACAGGCTTGGGAATTTTTTCCATAAAAGCTATTCTCGTGAAACATTTGCACATTTTCCAGCATGTCTCTTTCCTGCCCGAAAAGCGGTGATAAAACTATACAGCCGTATTCAACAATCTGACGGCAATAGACAACGAAAGCATTCTCATAACGTTCGATGCACCTATGCTGAATTTCCCGTCGCAAACAATTAACCGGCCTAAACGCTCCACTTCTCAGTGATTCGCAATGAGATTTCCAATGTAAACAATTAACAAGGAACGCTCTCAAATCCCACACGGTAATGGCAAATTGAATCTAAGCAAAGGAAATTCCTGGAGGATATTCGTGTTCAAGGCCAACATTTTCCGTTATTAATATCAGTTAATATCAGGTTGCCAAGACCTAGACCATAGCACGAGACGATATAAGTTTTAGTGCTGGAACTTTTTGCTGGAACTCGAGGAAGCACCCTCCCGTATGCGCCACAGCTGCAAAGGAGTTAATAAGTATACTTTCGAAACTCTCAGGTTTTAACTTAATGTTCTTATAGAGCTTTTAATTCTCTTTCAGGTGCGCCTAACATCGTTCACCAAGTTTTGTTTCTTCATGCACTTATAGGTCGACATATATTGGCGTTCCATTGTTCCTCATCAGTTGCGCATTCCTTGAGAAATTGATCTATAAAAAGTCTCATGTTTCACCCCAGTTTATTAATAATTTTGATAGATCTTCCAATGCTCTTTACGATGGGCACAGCCTCGATGTCTAATTCTTGCTTCCTCAATATACTTTATTAGATTTATTGCGAAATCACTATTGCTAAATGGCTCAGGCGGCGTCGCTCGTCACGGCCGCATTCTTGCTCGGTCTCTCTCATGCACTTGCATGCGTGGCAAAGGATACGCACACCAATCACTGTCAGTATCCCTTTGCCACACATGTCCTACTTCGTTAAAGCCACTCTCGTCTGTTCGTCTAAAATAACTCAAGTCGCTCTTCCCTACCCCCTCCCCTCTCCCTCTCCGCAACCTCCCCTACATACCATCAGATCCCAAACGTTTCTAATGCTTAGGATGAAGATGGAATGCAGCTCGAGTCATTGACAATCGTAAGAGTGAAGCAAGTGCTGCCAAAAGGTACCGCTTCCAATTTGTCGCAACAAAACAGCGCAATTGCTCTACGTGATCAGTCGGCTGCAAACTTCTGTCAACACTTATGGGCCATTTCATGAGATACTGGCGTTGCATCGCACAGCACTATTGTTTGCACCTGGTCTTCGTGAGAATCGGATGCGATGGCATTTTATACTTATGAGCTTTTTCTCAACCAGGCCGTTCTGCTTTCGAATTTGATTCAAAATTCAGTGTCAATTTCTAGTACCTTCTAGTAATTATTCGTAACAGAATCTACAAGTGCACACATAGTAGTAGCGATAAAACCCATTAGTGTATATGTCCAGAACAACAGCAATCTCGTTGACTAATGAGATCAGTGCAGAGCATACAGCTTCCCCAAATCACGATCATTTGATTTCCAATTTGGCGAAAATCATACCCTCGCTCTGAACAAAGAGGTACTGAAATTTAACGATTGCTGAATGTATAATTCGGTTTCTCTGTCCGCAACCTCCCCTACATACCATCAGATCCCAAACGTTTCTAATGCTTAGGATGAAGATGGAATGCAGCTCGAGTCATTGACAATCGTAAGAGTGAAGCAAGTGCTGCCAAAAGGTACCGCTTCCAATTTGTCGCAACAAAACAGCGCAATTGCTCTACGTGATCAGTCGGCTGCAAACTTCTGTCAACACTTATGGGCCATTTCATGAGATACTGGCGTTGCATCGCACAGCACTATTGTTTGCACCTGGTCTTCGTGAGAATCGGATGCGATGGCATTTTATACTTATGAGCTTTTTCTCAACCAGGCCGTTCTGCTTTCGAATTTGATTCAAAATTCAGTGTCAATTTCTAGTACCTTCTAGTAATTATTCGTAACAGAATCTACAAGTGCACACATAGTAGTAGCGATAAAACCCATTAGTGTATATGTCCAGAACAACAGCAATCTCGTTGACTAATGAGATCAGTGCAGAGCATACAGCTTCCCCAAATCACGATCATTTGATTTCCAATTTGGCGAAAATCATACCCTCGCTCTGAACAAAGAGGTACTGAAATTTAACGATTGCTGAATGTATAATTCGGTTTCTCTGAAAGTCGTTCAGACTTCACTCGTCATCAGCATCTTCCACGATGGACGAGACACCCTCTAACCTTGAAAAAATTGAGAACGTTTTTAGAAAATACAAAAAAAACTCATTTAAATGACTGCAATAAGAAATAAGATGGTAACATAACACAACCATAAAGAAACAGAAAAAATGATCGAAACAGCGTTTACGAAACGATACTAACTGTGTTTATCAAAACCATTTAACACAGTTCATAAGCATTATATAACATAATGGTATTTAATCCCTCAGCATAAAACGGGACACAGTAGAAACTGAAGTTGCACCGGTTACACTTTCCCAATCCCCTCCCGCTGATGTTTTAGAAAGCATCGCCGATCATGCTATCAACAGGATGATCTGCAAAAGTTGGTCACTCATTTAGGATCAGAAAAAAAAGCGTTCGATGTGTGTAGTGAGAAAACCGCATTAACCTTTTGCCACCTAAATTTGTAATCATATTCTGAATGTGCGGTGAGAGAATATCTTCAAATTTCTCAACCGTTTATGGTACGAACCATTTATTAGCTTCTGTTAACCTTCCTATTCTTTGGGGTTTTTTTTTGTACGAAGATCACATATCTCTCGATATTCGCAAAGCGTGCTGTACTACTTCGCTTTGCGTATGGAGGAAGCTTCGATGCCTCCACAGACTTTTCAATTACAAACTCAAGGTCACGCTAATGTGAAGAACTCTAAAATTGTACTCGTTACAGCAACAACACTGGATCAAAAGGCACATCTGGTTTCAAGAGAATAATGCTGCCACCACACGCAGCCCACAACAAGCACATCCGTTCGGAAAAAACTGTGGATGGGAGAGGGATACGTAGACATAATTTACAAACCAAAAACAATTTCAAAAGGTTCTCAGAGAAATCCAATGGACTGAAATCAAGCTCTCTTCACAGTCACTCCCCGCTGAGGCTACGGACGATTCTATCAGCCGCGAAAAGGGGGGTACGTAGACTTCGTTCTCAAAATAAGAGCAAGGCAAGTCTTCAGACTTCAAACATCCTCGTACATCGATATATAAGGTACTCGCTGAATTTGCCTAGTATAGCTAAGAACTCGAGATTTCATACATACCCGGGAAGTTAAAACCGTGATTCCGGAATGTCTATTGCCCTGAACTTACAACACTTATTAACGGTGCTAAAACGATAGTTGCGGAAAAAAAATCAACATTTTGCATACAGTTTAACATTTCTTTGAGTGCACAGCCATGCTCATCCCAATCCATGATTCGATAGATAAGATGTCAAATTTACAATGCACAGATTTTTTTATTCTCAAAACTGTAAGGTTGCAATTACACATTCACGGCAAGCAAGACTCCAGTGTGGGGAGCAAAAGATTGTCGATTTGTATGTGCTCTGCGAAGAAAAGTTTTATAGGCTATCAAACAAATACATATTGCAATTATGAGCTGAGTAGCCCATGAATAATCTACGGCAAAGTATCAAATACAGCTGTTCTTTCCGTTTCCGTTCTCTTGGATGGAAAGGGCACCAACCACTCAAAATCGATTTAAAAAGATACCGTTTTAAAATCATCCTCTTTTCAAGGGCAGAATCTCGGCAATTCATTTCTTTTCTACTCTCCTTCTCTTCTCCCACCGCAGCTCATAAGCCTTTCATATTCTCTTAATATTTAGGCAGAAAATGGAAAGACATATATTTTAGTGGAAAACATAGCATGAAACGCAAGAACAACAAGAAAATGGTGGGAAAAAATGCGGAATTCCCGTGAACCCGTTGCACGGCTGAGAAGAATAAAACTTGAAAACTTGATATTTGTTGGGTGAGTACACAACATAAACACTTAAAAAAAGCAAAACAAAAGAAGAAATATAAAACAACATCGCAATGACGAAGAAGCCATAAAACGCTGCTACAGTTAGAGAACTTTTAACTACTTCAACCATCACGATTTAATAGAAATACACTATCATTCATTCAGCAAGTTATTGATCGCATGCGCACTCTTAAAATCATATTTCTACGTTCAGAGGGCATCGTTTTCAATATTCGATGGTCACGCAAAAGCAATTTCAAAAGCGTAGTCGAAACTGACAAACTTTATTGATGGTATAATAGCAAAGGATTGAAGACTTCAAAAATCCGAGCTTTACGCGCTAAAATTCTACTACAAATTTGATATGGTTCACAAGAATGGGCCGGAACCTCATTAACAGCTATACTATTTACTCCATCGGTCAGGCCATATTTGAACTGTCCCCATATAACTTTATTTTCTGCGCTAATTCAAAGCTTCACATATATTTTCAACGACTGAAGACCTATTGGTCATAAACGTTTCAACCGATCGCACTAATAAAAGCTCAGAAAACCGCTCATTCTAAGCATCAGACACATCAGTCGTCAGTCGAATTAACGGAAGCCACTAAACACGTTCATAAACAATTACCTGAGGTGAAAACTGAAAAATCTTTAATCTAAGACATTAAAACGCTCCTCGTAACCAAATAGTTGTTAGCCTAATAAGCTCAACAACCTGAATGCGCGAAAATTTTCAAGAAATTTGGTGTTTTAGCATTGACAGCCAATCTGTGGATGAAATCAGAAAGAGTGAAGAGAATGCTCTTTGCATCATACTTTGAGAACAAGGAAAGTTCTATTCAAACTTTAAATATTTCTCGGTAAATTAGAAAAAAGCTAAAAGCTTTATTTGCTTATTACAAATTCCCCACATCCCAATGAACAACTCCTTTCTCCTTCTTTCCAAAATAATGTCACACAAAAATGGCGTTCATTACACCAAAAAAGATTTGGTATCAATCGCTTTACCGATGTTGACACTCTGATCGACCCACTCCTTTGACACGATAACACATCCCTCCGGCAATGCGTCCTTCAAATTCTTCAGTTCCTCAATACCGTCTAACATCATTTCATCAAATAGAGCGTGAGTTACCTGAATTTACACAGAATTTATCAATGTTTCTTACCTCCTGACGCATCTGTAGAAAAAGTTACCTTGTTACCTTGAATATAACACTTGCTATGCCTACGCTTGCAGAATTTCATGACAAAGAATAAAAAACAACGATCGAAATACAAATAATCGAGCGGAAAAACGAAACTAGGGATTTTGCACTGTTTGCGTCTTGGCGCTCCAAAGCCGATCCACAGCATAACATGGGCAGTCCACGTAATGAAACTTTTATGTAGAGTGTAACGAACGCATTTAGATTTCTCAGTCAGGCGTATTGTCCACTAAGACTGTTAACTGAAATTGGGTTGGACGAATTGAAAAAAAAAAAGCATTAGAAGCAAAACAAAATGAATGAAACTTTCTCAACAGCAAGCTTCTACTGAGGACGCAATTTTCAACATTTTCCCAACCGAAAAGAAGCACGAACCTTATTTGCTGCAATAAAACTTTTCCTAATAAAACATTAGTGAACAAAGGAATTTTGATATTAACAATTTAAAAGACAAAAGCATGCTCTGTACTCAGAACATTGCTTACCAAATCAGTTCCATCCTTCTCTTCGATCGCATCACCGCCGTGTTCTTCGACAAGAGTCGTATAATGCTGCCGCTCGCTTACTGGAAGTGAATGAACCCAGATAACCATTCGTTCAAAAAGTCGCTCCACACGGCGTCGTTTCCTCCGTGAATAATCTCCTTCTGCAACAGTGTATATATATATATATATATATATATATATATATATATATATATATATATATATATATATATATATATATATATATATATATATATATATATATATATATATATATATATATATATATATATATATATATATATATATATATATATATATATATATATATATATATATATATATATATATATATATATATATATATATATATAACAATTTATCACAATTTCTATGCACTTTCGCAACGGAAAATACAGTTGAGCAGAGTCTAAAATATACCCTCTTTGTGTAACTCTATCCCTCTCAAATTACCCCGCCCTCGGTGCCCCTCCAAAAAGTTGTAAAAGACGAAGCCCTTTTGGTTTATTATTGGAAACTATAAAATCCGTCACTACACATACACACGGAAGCAACACAATGCAATAACGCAAAAAATAATAAAGACCATAGATAAAACAAATCGTAGAATTACCTTCACTTTCACTTTCCCATGCCTGCTCTTCAATTCTGTCTTCTTCAGTTTGCTCAGCACGCTCTTCTCCGAGATCTCCCCCCTCCACACTTTCATCATCACCCTCACTTTGCAAAGATCCCTAAAGATTATACCAGAATGGGCACGACATAGGATTCGTTGGCTTCATACAGTTCAACTTTAAACTTCAATATACTGAAAGTCATTAGAAGCAGCGAAAGAACAAATAAAGTTCGAATCGCAGCCTGCTCAAGCTTTCTTTCGAAAGACGGAATGTGTTTTTGAAGCATATTGCAAACTTCTTCAAATGCAAGAATGACGGAAAACCATCCATTAATAACAAAAAGGTCTTGGCGGAGGATTTGAGGTGCATAAAAGCATGATTCGCACAGCTATACAGGAAGAAAAATAAAAAAGGATTCAACCCTCACGCCAACAACAAAATGTACTATGCAACACGCAACCATTGGCAAGGAAATGGGTTTTTGAAAGGAACCAAAAAACTTAAATCCTAGCATAATTTGACATTTCAATTACACATGCACACCTCAATTTTTCGCAAATTTTCCGATTTTTTAATGACCAACTGGCTATTATCGCTCAACTGGCATTAAAAAGAACTGAATATTTTAAAGAAATAGATGAAAAAATGGCTAAAAGGCTGAAACTTTTTGGCACATGCGTGAAACTAAGTCTTCCTTGCAGGATGCTATCATAGCTCAAAATCTCTCCGCCTCAGAAATTGAGAACGAGAAATTTTCTGGACGAACTGGTTCGCAAAATATGTTTCAAAAATTCACGATTCACAAATTCGGTCCGAAAATAGTGACGAGCAAGATCTGAAAATCATGAATGGAAGGGTCATCAACATTCGTTTATAATTTGACCATGCAATATGGGAACTTCTCTTTAGAGCAGTTCCTGCCACATATAAAAACTACGCTTTTCTTCACCAGTCAATCAGGTAGAATTCATTTTTCTTCCTTCTAGAAACTGAGATTTTCAGTTCATATCTTACGCAGCCTGATGATGGGAAAGCACGGCTCTCGGAGCCGAACAACACTAGAGAGCTCGAGGATTTCTGGAAAACAGTCCTTCTGCATTCTCTATCCGTTTCTTCCTCCCTCCCCCCTTCCACAGTCCCTTAGTGACTTCAGTGTTTCTCCTTCATTACCAAGAAACATCACATTCACTTCGCTATCAATCAAAAGGTCCTTTCCTCCATGAAAGAAACAAGCAATACTCAAGCAATACTTCCTTGTCCTGGTCGTAAAGCTTAAGTGTCTCGCGCGTTCCGAGACCGTTTCCTCTCACGAAATCTGATGATTCAGCTTTATTTGCGCGGCGGACTTCTGCTTCGCCAGCCTCGTCAGTTTTTTTCTGAACTGTAAAACAACTTCTTTTACGAAAAGGACGAGAGGAATTCACATGTGGTCAGCCATCGGTCGACGAAAGGATTTAGATTTTTATTGATATCGCAATAACAGATAAATGCAACCAACACAAGATGCACAGCTCTACTTCACATCTTCCATACCGTTTTCCGCGTAGGCATCTTCTATGGTCACGCTCTTAAAATGGCACGTAGGAATGTGGGCCAAGGGGTTTGCGAAAAAAAGAGCTTAGACGACACATTCATCACACCGGCCGATCTGACAGAATGGAAAAACCGACCGCAAATGACAAAAGTTCGGATCTTATCCAACTCAACAGCTGAAAGAAATCTTTTAATAAAGGGCTTTTCTTTCGGCGATCTGGTCAACTCGCATATGCAATCTGTTCAATGAGAAATGCATGCAAACTCTGGAAACTTTTACCCCTTTTAAGGAGGTGCAGCTTTTTCAAACGGTTGGCGAAATGGCCTCACACAGAGGGTGGGAGGTGACCCTATGACATATATTATACAATTAAACTTCACAAATTTAGCGTTATCGAGGTCCCGAGTTCAAACTACCGGATAACCAAGCAAAAAGACGTCGGCAAAATGTGCTTTGCAGATGAAAATTCGTGGAAACGCGTAAAAACGAATGGATAAATAAAGAGAGCTTGTATATAATTACCTCAATAAATGGGCCAAACATGAGGGAACGAAAATTTGAATAGGATGAAAAGATGAACAAAAAATGCACAGATAATGGAAAATACATAAACGGATATTTACCATGAACATTCCGCTGCTGAATGCGCATCTTCCCGGTGTGATAATAAACATAAGTATGAATTCGCCTGTCGGTAAGATGTCGTCTAATCATATGCTCCATTGAATACCAGTTGATATTCGTCATACCGTACCCCAGCCTAGGAAAGTGAACGCTGGTCGAATTATGCGATTTCGCATACGCTGCCAGACGAGTTAGACATTCAACGAACGGCTTATCAAGAATTTCATCTAAAAACAACAACTGGGAAGCATTCATGAAGAACATGCTCCGGAGACTACTCCAAACCTTACTTCGGATGGGAACCTACATTTCGCTCCATACCATGAACAGCTAAGCCCAGATTTTATTCATTGATAAGCTGAGCAGTCATTCAGATATCGCCTTCATGTTAAATCCTTTTTAGTAACCAAGAAATTTTCATCCCCAATTTACAACCGTGACTGTTAAAAACAAAGAGAGGTGCATCTTTTTTCACTTTCCAGAACCCGCTTGCAGCGTACAGGAATTCGTTTGAACATTTAAGAAAGATTGCTGCTAAATTCGCTGATATCACTTAATTTCTCTATCCCAAAACCGTAACCGCGAGTCGCAATTACATAAATATGGCAACGGCACCAAAACAGCCTAAAATAGCCTAAGCTAAAAACAACGAAATGTGATTTCATACGGAAAGACCCGCTCCAACTTCAGAAACCAATGATAAGCTCGCGAAAAGCAGAGATGTGATGTTTGAAAAGAACACTAATTCGTGAAGGGATACCAATTCTACGAATGCAACATTAACAGCCTACTTCTGTTACGCCGGCTTTGAGCGACTAGCAAAACCACCGACTCCTTACGTTTCCATGTAATGCCGCTCGAAGTGAGCTGTTCGCTTGCCAGGTTCTCCTCATCACCTGAAAAGCTAATCACTGCCGTTTAAAAGATTGTGAGGGAAACGTTCTTCTTTGCTCGCAGCTTGTTTCCCTCAAAGCCTAAGTATCACACGCTAATCAAAAGGAACAAAAGTGAAATCTTCACTCGCCTATTGCATTACAGAATTTGAGTGGACTATTCTGCGACAAATTATTAAACTAAAATATGGAATTAGACAAACCGCTAAAGAAAGATGTGATGAAGTCGACATTTCCAACTTCACAGCATAAAGTGGGTAAAACGATAAAGTAGCATATCAATAAATGCAGAACATACTTTACTTGTGAGTTAAAAGTTAAGCAACCGGACCAGAATGGAAAAACACCTTGAACGACTGGAACAAGATCCCAGAAGAAAAAAGGAACAAATCAAAAAACATTCAGTACAGACCAAATCTTCAATTTTTGCCAAGGGCGACGCTTGCTAAAAATTAAATTTAATGTCCGTCGCATCCCTCCGCCCGCATCCCACATTGATATCAGATCTTACGGTGCCGGAAGTAACAACGAGGCTAAAAATTCAATTTGGAGACTTGAACAAGAACTATAAGAATATTGAAAATGGAGCAGGGATTCCAATGCAATCGAAGTAAGGATCATAAGGCAATAGACTTATGTGTTTTAAATGAAACTAGCATACCAGTTACACTTCCATCAGTGCTACTATGTTCCTCAGTTTCATCGATATCTTCAATAAGATGTGCGTCACCAATATGCAGGTCATTCATTTCGGATGCCAAACGGTATGCGTCCGCCACACGAGCACTCTTCGCACGTAACGCATCAAATACTCCTCCACGTCCAAACGAACCTAAAGCAACTGTCCTATTGAGACTTAAACCAAACCCAGCTGAATTCCTGCCCAAGCTTTAAGTTGGGGAGAAAAGTTGTATCCTGAGGAAAGTCACAATACGGTTTCAGTCTCTAGACACATTTTCGTTGTCACACACAACGAAAATGTTGTCGCAAAAGTCCACTTGAATATTTAAAAAAAAAAAACCATACCCACCTAATACAACACGGTTAACTCTCAAAGATGCATTTAAATTTTATGCCAAATATGCATTTGTCCAGCTATTCCTATCAGAAGTTTTCGTCCTTTTGCCCATTGTAACAATTAGATTCGATATCAAAGATTTGTTCAAATCATCAATCAAAAGTCCATCAAAAAACGAACCACTGTTGTCAACAACATGCACAATAATCGCACGCTTGCTGTGATCGTGTGATGCCCTCCAAGGGTGTGTAACATCTCCGTGTACGAAATATGGACCATAGTAAATGGCACTTTCTTCGTCCAACTCTTCCCCAGTTTCATCTTCTACCTGTTCCGGCATAGGAAGAACCGTGCTCATATAACCTTAAGCGCATCACTCTAGAGCAGCTAAACATGACGCACTCACGAGAAGTAGAAAACATAATAAATAGAATGAAAAAGGACAATAGCAAATCGCCTGGTGATCCGTCCGGGCATTTCACTGTTTGTAGTCAATAAGACTTCTTCATCTCCAGCTTCTGGGGACAGGGACTGCTTTGTTAAAATGTGTTCCAACCAATTTATTCAGACAAAACCGTTCTCAATAAAAGATGATTTTTTCAGACAGCCTCATTTGGACTCCCAATAATAAACAATCAACTGCCCTCATCTCTTCACCGTAGTTCGACGATGCTGAAAGGGAACCATTCGGCGAAATGCTAGCTTCTGAACAATGAATAACACTCTGCTGCAAATGCTGCTAAGTGTTAAGAGACGGACTTCACTCTTTCCTGCCTCTATATATAATCCCTTTGGACAAGTTCTAATACTGGGAAGCAGAGGCCGTTTTTGAAAGACATCGAAAGCCACGCGAACGGTGTCTTTTAGACATCTTGTTTACATGTGCTGGTCCACATACTCGCCGCACTGGCCACATTGGCCAAACGACGTCAAAGAAAGAAGTGAGAAAATCTCGATACCACTATGTCTACTGATGAACTCCCTCACGATAACACCTTGCAATTTAAATCTACACAACAACCACATTCAAAAATTTTGCAAAACAATCCCAGACTCAAATCGGTTCAGATCATCCGAAGCGGGAATTTTCCTTTTACCATACGGAATGTTTCACCTGTTCTTTTAACCTGGGCTGACTCTGATGTAGCCTTGGCCCAAGTTCTCTTATCTCCTCATTTAGAAAAAAAGTCTTACCATGTTCAGCCCATAACTTGGTTTTTTTCTCTTCCATCTTATGCAATCTGTCTTGCTTGGACTTTTGTTGTCTCTCCAGATTTCTTTTGCGAAGTTCTTCCATTTCTTCCTTTGTGCGCAATAAACGGCGAACTCGACTTGTTTCAGCTAAAAAAAAATCCATTTATACCAGTTTCTTTAAAACTGCATGAATTTTTCGCGCAATGCCATACTGTTTTGGCTGTGTGCGATCATTCTGGCAGAAAAAGTTGCGGAATATTTGAATGCCTAGATCTGACATGGTCACGCCTCTTTACCATGGTCATACAACAGCCCACTCAATTTCCTTTATTATGAGGTTACGTCGACGTCCTCTCCACCTTCACAGACTTACTCTTGCATGATGGCAGCTGACAAACACAGATTGATGCTTTTCAGAACGTCAACAGACTTATGTATTTGCACGAAAATTTCCAAGGACTTAAGACAGAAGTAACATCAGCCTTCTCCTTTCTCCTGCCTGTTCAGAACTGATTACACAATGAGGTAAAATTGATCAGATACGGATCCATAAATAAAGGCAACGTTACCTACCTATTCCCCATTCCGTCCCCTGCCTTTCACTCTCCGTGTCCTTCCCAGGTGCCCGTTAACCCATCATGCGAACCGCTGCATATTCTGATTGCGCACTACTTCCGAAAAATACCGCACAAAATTTTGGCACCAGTGGTAAGCTAAAGTGCAAATGCAAGGTCTTACGTCATAAGGGAAAAAGTACATAGCTGAAAAATCCTACAGCAAGCCGTCCAGTTCATGGTGTTCGCATTACTAACAAACAGCACATAACCTAAAGAACGGGTGTCAGAAGAGCGAGAGGTTAAAGTGATTAAAAATTTCAGCACCTTCGATAAAGGGCTTACATTCGAGGGCAGATTCTTGGGAAACGGCTAATATCTTTGCAGGTAAAACGTTTATATAGGGGAGGATAAAGAGTATTTACTTTCGAGATTTTATGGAATGTTTTCGTTTCATGCGAATCTTAGCAAAACAAAGCCAAAAGTATACAAAGCATCCGATTTTAATGATGGTAAAAAACGGAATACACTTTTCCTTATGGCCTCTTGCAAAAAACACAATCTATCGAAGTGAGTTCTCGCTACTACTTACAAGTTTTTACAAAAAATAATGCTAATGGCATAATCAAACTGCCTTCTTTTTCTTCAGTTTAGCCAATTCTTTCTGTGCCTCCTAACAAGTAGGGGATTTCGCATTTCGAAGTGTTCGTCAAAAAAGCGCTTGCATTCGTCAAACCAACAGCGTTTGAAGAAAAGCTTTGACCACAGGATTTTTACATTTGGTAGGGCATGCATACCTTTTCGTTTGTTTTCGATACCCTTTGTTTTGGCTTCTTCTATAATACTCTCCAAAGCTTCTTGGTCTTTTTTGTAATCATGTCCTTCAAAAACGTATATACTTGGCGCCTCTTCTGCCACAGACGGCACCTTACCAACAACAGGTTCGACGTTTTCATCCAATTGTTGAGCAGCTGCCTGCAAACAGCGCTTTTTAAGCTATGAATATTATGGTGCCATCAAATAAAGATAGCAAACCTTCCTGCTTGCAGTTCGTTCCTCTCACTCCCCATTTTTTCATCTCAGCATAATAAAAATATCCGGTTTTCCCACCTCGGTGTCGTCTCCAATCCAGTTTCCATCAGCATCAGTCTCGCCAACAATTTTTTCAATCTCCTCTTCAGTCAGCACACGTTTGCTCGAATAACCATCCTCATCGTTCAAGTGTTGTAGTCCATACAAAATCATATTTGAAAGTTCCACTGCAGTCAACTTCTCCTCTGCAAAACAACATATGCGAATATAACCTCAAATATTCAGGAAATGTAAATACGACCTCAACATGAATAAAACAGTGATGAAGTCATACTTTTTAACGCAGAGTTATGTGAAAATTATATAGCGCAGATAATATTCATCAATATCTAAACGTATTCTGGTCATATGGAAACTGAACATCGTGGAGGTCATAGGAGTTGAAAACAATTTCATCCCCAGCATATCAAAAACTTCTCGATTCAAGCTGGTAATAACGATACCATTCATATCACAACAAAGTTAAAACCACCCGGTACTCCATCCTCTTCTCTTTTATTTACTATTTTCAATGCAGCTAAATGATGCTGTTTCCAGGGCTACTTATAGGCGTTGGGAGAAGGCATTGATGCCCGTGTTCCTAAAGAAACGAACAAAATGGCAGAACTGTGAGGAAAATAAGTGGATACTTACTTCTGACATTTGCATCTGATTCCATAACTCGATTCGTCATGCGTAACTTTCGAGTGGCATAACATTCGATTACATCTTCTACCGTATTCTTGGCAACAAGGCGGATTATTTTCACATGCCTGCAAATTAGTAAACTGGTCATTATTGTAATAACTGACTAGGTGCAGACTCTTGAATTTAAAGGTTGATGGTAACCTTTCATGAAGGTGGATGAAGAACAGTGAAATGATCTTAAAAAAGCATGGAAGATATGGGAGAAGAAATAACAAAAAAGCAACCGATGAATGAAACTTGCAACGAAATGCGGGTTTAAAAAAACGGAAGCGACTAAGCGTCTCACATGATCTCACAACGTTAGGGAACAGGCGCCACTTTAAACACACCTCAGGGCAATTCCAAAGAAAATTGTCAGTTATTTATTAGAATAAACTCGTATAATGGTTTACTGAATGCAAGGCGTGATGCAGTCCTCCTACAACCTACCGCTTAGCAATATCAGCATTAAGCAAATTCGCACAGCAATAAACGCTTCCCTTCAACACCGGCTGCAAGTCCACCGACAACACTTGTCCAAAGAAAGCGACAATCAAACGAAACTGAGACCGAACGACAATTAACGACTAACGCATATCCGACTCATCAAAGGTGAGATTGATAGACTGGAACCTTTTGAAATCCTCCCTTCTAGATCCCTACTGAATCCGTTTCTTCCATATATCTTCTGGCTTGCGACTAACATTTTAAACAATTACGTTTCCTTTCCTGACCTTGAAAAAGCAAAATTTTGAGCAAACCCGCACTTTGTTTGTCCAATACGATGACACCTAGCCGCTGCCTGGATGTCGTTCTGCGGATTGAAATCCGAATCAATGAATATAACTGTATCAGCTCGCGTTAACGTCAGCCCAAGGCCACCAGCTCGTGTGGAAAGAAGGAAGCAAAAAATACAGTCACTTTTTTGGAAGTTGTCAATAGCCGCGAAACGCATATCCGCTTTCAGTTTACCATCCAAACGCTCGAAAGACCATCCTTAAAATTAGAGAATCACAAGTACATACCACAAAAAACATAGATGGAAACCTTTCAAAAAAGCGTGATATATATATATATATATATATATATATATATATATATATATATATATATATATATATATATATATATATATATATATATATATATATATATATATATATATATATATATATATATATATATATATATATATATATATATATATATATATATATATATATATATATATATATATATATATATATATATATATATATATATATATATATATATATATATATATATATATATATATATATATATATATATATATATATATATATATATATATATATATATATATATATATATATATATATATATATATATATATATATATATATACCGAATTTTAATCTAACCAAATATGTGCAATCAGAGTTCAAACTTAGGCGAGTATGTGCAAACCTAGTTTTAACCAAAACAAAAAGGTGCAAACGAAGTTGTGTGGAAAGCAGGTATGTGCGATCCGAGATCCAGCGTAAGCAAAACGAAAACCGAGTTTTAACAAGAGCAAATATGTGCAGACTGAATTTTAACGCAAGCAACTATGCGTTGACCCAGTTTTAACCTAAGCAAATATGTGCAAGAATTTAGAACGCTTAAAATTTTTTGCAATAGAAGACAGTAGAGAAAGTAAAACAGATATGCGAGAAGGCTTGAAAACAGCTTCAGTTGGTGGAAAAATCGCCGGTCAAAACTTGGGCTGGAAAGCGCGAACCGACAAATGAAAGAGTAATTTCAAAGGGTGCTGCGAAGGGAGCGGGAAAATGAGGACGACGTCGCCTGTAAATAACTAGCCGAAAAGTGGGTAGAGAGGAAGAATAAAGAGAGATGGACTTCCAAGAAAAATATCGGATCCAGTTTCGATCTGGGAATTATATCGTGGTATATCATCTCCAACAACCTATACTGTGCAAGCAAAACTAAGGTGAACCTCGAAAGTTGAGTAGATCCTGAACGATATCCAACATGTTGGTCATCTGAGAGAATAGCAACACTCGATGTTTGCGTTTGTGCAGAAAAACCAACAATCGTTCCAGAAGCATCATTTTGCCACTCGTTGTAGCCAGGTGCTCGCCCTCCTCGAACGGCTCCGGTTCCATCCCTCAATTCTTATTGTTCACTTTTCTCATTCATTCGTTACATATATTTCATGCAAATGCATTCTCAAAAATGAGATCAAATGATACAAGCATTTTCAATCCGATGGATCTTCATCGATTTCATCGCCCATTTTATTCGATATGTTCTTTACAAAATTTCAGTAGCAAAATCATTCTCTAAATCTGCAAAAGATAAGAAAGCTCTAAAAGACGCCAGGCACATCATTCGTTGTGCTTTTCAAAACTATTCCGCATATAGACTGAAGGTGCTAAACAACATAAAAAACAAAATCAATAAGCGGACGGGAGATAAACCTCGTAAGAGAAAAGGAAAAGATTCTTATAAAAAAAGAATTCATCTTAAAAATCTATTCGTCCACCCCTTCTGAAGCTACTAGCCGCTACAGCACGCCCCATTATGATTATTATTGGGCGCGAGATTCCCGTATTAAACTTGCTCTCATAAGAATTTAAAAGGGACATATAAATGCTTAAATTAAAAACAAAAGCACGATCCGGAAACATGTTTGCACCCACCCACTCCCACCCTTCGCTCATCTTTATATCGCTAAGCCAGTCAGCCATACCGCGCAATGCACATATCCATCAATCAATCATAAGCACCCTTTCTACTCTGGCAAGGAAAAAAATTGAAAAAAATTCGGCGACTTCAAAATTTTCAACATTTTTTGCTGTTCCGCTCATGTCAGCTATTCACCACCTTCTCTTCTTCCGTCTAGTTTCTTCAGTTCTATTCGGAAACGCTCTGCCGACTCCCACACTCAGTTACGAGGCCGGAAGGGCAGTAGGGACGGGAGGGGGAGAACGGAGGTAGAAGAAAGATCATGAGTAATCAAAAATCAAACAAAAATTAAACCTACCATTGAAAAGATATGGATGCAAAGCACATTTGCGAAGTTGCATCATGATATTCACCAGACTGTTCTTATTGCTGCCTTCACAGTCACCCTGCCTAGACGTCGCATTCATTAAAAACCCTAAAAAGTTCACTACTTTCTACGTTAGATCTGTAACTATTTTCTAGAGAGATGGAAACTCATTATTAGGGTCGATGGTGAGAAGCGGGAAGGGAAAATGATGCGAGATGCAGTTTTTCTGACGAGAACTTTCCACAGTTCCGTCCCACTAGGTAGTTTCTTACCGAAACCCTCCCGCCTAACATAAGGACAAAACATCATGCGTGCACTGGAAAACGAACAATCATTCAAATCGTTTCACTTCAAAAGTAACTTCCATAGTGAAAATCCTGAGCTATGAGACGTGAGTGAATTCGTGCACTAAGAATAAAAAGCACACTGACATCTTTTGCAATATTTTGCCAATCGCCTAAGATCGATATACACTTGATGATGAAGATATTTGAAGAAAACAGACACCGTTGCCTGTGACTATACTTCAATCATCCTCCCTCCTATCGTTCTCCA
>JPKZ01001757.1:519697-536978 GCA_000803305.1 Toxocara canis
AGCTAAAGAAAAATGGTACACAGAAAAAAGCACAACAGAACTCACTAATAAATTCAACTCACATCATACGTTGTGAGCACCACATCCCATTCTTTTGAGGTCATCATTTTCCGACTCAGCTTCAATCGCTCCTCAAGATCACCCATAAACTTTATTATCTGCAGTTCGCCGCATCCAAACCTTTAATGTGAACAAGCAATAACAGTAAAGGCGTACAAAACACGAAACTGCAAAACTGCAAAGCAACGCTAAACAACAAACCCACATAATCCCGGTTGTATAGTTTTTGCTTTGTTGATATAATAATCGGAAATATAAGTTACAAAAAAACATTCAACTTAGTTTAGCTGCGTCTGAACAACGCTGTTCTTCATACTATCCACTTTCAGAAATCTCTCGTTCAAAAAACTGCTATCTTTTAGGATCTGAAATCTTTCTTTCGTCAGGAAAAAAAACCTCATTTTTAAGGAGTTGAAAATTTTGCTTTCCCATTTTTAAGCTTTTAACACTTAGCTACGAAATTTTACCTCTTTTTTGGAAAATTCTGTTACAACCTTTCTTCCCCGCGGGGCAGACTACTTCTATTCAATAGAACAAACGCTTTCAGATCGAAACGGTACAATTCCTTGTGGAGAGAGGACAAGCCAAGGGGGAAAAGGGTACTTGAAGCCCTTGGACCCTCTACCCAACACTGTGCGTGTGCCCCACGTGCTTTTAACGTATAAAACCCTTCTAAGATATGAGTAACGCCCCAAAAAGTCTCGCCACCCCATTAGAAGCTGAAACGTGTGAACTAAAAATTCAACATGTGGTCAGCCTGGCCAATGCAAAAAAAAGAAAAAAAATGAAAACGTGGGCCAATACGAAGTAGAGAGGAATGAACATGGCGTTAAAGCCTTCTTAGGAAAACCTAGCATCGTTAGATCCTAACCCATCTTCGTCTTCTTAAGACGTCTCTCTTCACATTACAAATCCATAAAATTTGCATAACTCAGTAAGGAGAATACCTAGCCAACTCCTTTTCCCAATGATCGATAACTGATAGTGGGCAAACAACCAAATGCGGTCGTAGTTTGTCGGTGTTCGTTAGTATGGAAATAAGTGAGACTGCCTCGCAAGTCTTACCGAGACCCATTTCATCCGCAATGATACCGCCATGTTGTTCCTTACGCCAAGAAAGAACTGTCTCAACGCCAGATAACTGATGCTGACGAAGGCTCAATCCTTAATTAGTAAGCACATTCTTCCATACACTAAATGTTGCATTTATATACAATTTTATAGATGTAAATGCCTTTCAACAAAATGACAGTTATAAGAAACTCATGTCGACCCTAATGCTAATCAAATCAGCGCCTTATTTTTGGCAAACTCTAGATAATGAAATATTCCGAAAGCGCAAACGAAAGATTTCCGACTTCTTTTCAACAGTTACACTTTATCAATTAGTACATTCCATTACTTCTTGACCACGGCCCAAAACGAATTTTAAAGAGTGAAATGCTTGTTCTTATTTGTTAACAATTGTCAGCAGCCGTTCAAAGCATGCCAACTTTTGCTGAAAACTTCTTCATTAATTGTGGCGAAAGATTATTAGTCAAGTGGTCAATTAATTCCAGTAGGATAACGAGGTTAATTTGTAAAAAAAAAAGAGTAAATTAATAAACGAAATAGAGCAAAGAAAATCAAATAAAAATACTTAAAATGCTTACCACATTTCTTCAACTTTTCCTGATATTCGTCCATCATATATGCCAGTATGTCCGATCCGACGTTATTAATATGCCTTCCGCGGCCTAAAATAAAAAACAACTCCTCAATGTTGGGTGAGTAATATTTAAAAGATAAGGAAACGAAGAATTCGAATTTCATTTGGTTTATTATGCTATTGTCTGTATCAAATGCTACTGATAATACCAAGAATTATCGCTGCTGATGTTTACGATTTGATTTGTTTTCGATACTACATCCTACATTGTTAGTGGGATGACAACATTCCAATGACATACTCAGCCAAGTTTTTTCGACAAGAGTGAATACTACAGTCAGAAAAAACTTCGTTACAGAACAGCAAAAAAACAAAAATTTATCAACAGTTTTATGGCGGAGTCATTTTCCGATGAAGCTATTCAAAATTTAGACGTAAATGACGGTCAAAAGGTCGGAATTTTAAACCATGATAAAGTGGCGAGCTGAAAATTTGAAATTATTGGAAGTGAAAAAAGAAGTGAGAGATTTAAATACAATCAAATTCCCTTAGAAGTTAGCAGATGTCTGACTGCAACTAAAATGAAAAATCGAAACGGTATATCATCATTCAGGTGTACTGCTTTACCTAGGATTGTTGGTAAGGGAAAGGACTACTGCTCGAGATGGTGAACAGAGATGTCGATAAGAAAAAAAGTAAAATTTTTTTAAAATGCGAAAACTTCCTTAATAAGGGCGGATTTTATTCGTCATGTGCTAACAGTGTCAAGCATTTCGTTACTGAGAAAACGCAAGTTCCTGGATAAAAACCTTTGAAAATTCTTCTTGATGAAACTAGAGATGGCGAGGAAAGGAGGGGAATTAGAGACTCTTGACACAAAGATAACTTTCTACATGAAGTAATCTTGAAATCCGAAACGCATCTGAATTACTTGGCAGAATTACCCGAGCAACAATTCCAGCGACGAAATGCCCGCGATGCATGTGCTCGATTGGTGCTTTTACGCTGTTAAACATTGCACTTTTATGCGCAACTGCGACAATTTGATTAAACAAGCTTGGTGTGGCTGTGTTCCGCGCAATTTGATGGTTGCTTATCCACGAGAAAAAACGAAGTTAGTGGGAATGTTGGTGCTATTGTGTCTGTGAAATGGGAAAATGAGTGGGGACATGGAAAAGCGAATATTTTCTGTTTTCTTCTCTTTCTTTTTGGACATTCTTCTCCTTTTTTTTTTCTTTTTCTTTTTTCTCTTCTCTTTTTTTTGAACTTGTTTTTCCTTTCCGAATTTATATCTCTTATGAACTACTTTGATACGCTCAGTGATCTCTCTCTATTCCACTGTGCAGCATTTGCGTTTTATCCTTCCTTCTTTCCACTGTGCAGCATTTGCGTTTTATCCTTCCTTCTTTCCACTGTGCAGCATTTGCGTTTTATCCTTCCTTCTTTCCACTGTGCAGCATTTGCGTTTTATCCTTCCTTCTTTCCACTGTGCAGCATTTGCGTTTTATCCTTCCTTCTTTCCACTGTGCAGCATTTGCGTTTTATCCTTCCTTCTTTCCACTGTGCAGCATTTGCGTTTTATCCTTCCTTCTTTCCACTGTGCAGCATTTGCGTTTTATCCTTCCTTCTTTCCACTGTGCAGCATTTGCGTTTTATCCTTCCTTCTTTCCACTGTGCAGCATTTGCGTTTTATCCTTCCTTCTTTCCACTGTGCAGCATTTGCGTTTTATCCTTCCTTCTTTCCACTGTGCAGCATTTGCGTTTTATCCTTCCTTCTTTCCACTGTGCAGCATTTGCGTTTTATCCTTCCTTCTTTCCACTGTGCAGCATTTGCGTTTTATCCTTCCTTCTTTCCACTGTGCAGCATTTGCGTTTTATCCTTCCTTCTTTCCACTGTGCAGCATTTGCGTTTTATCCTTCCTTCTTTCCACTGTGCAGCATTTGCGTTTTATCCTTCCTTCTTTCCACTGTGCAGCATTTGCGTTTTATCCTTCCTTCTTTCCACTGTGCAGCATTTGCGTTTTATCCTTCCTTCTTTCCACTGTGCAGCATTTGCGTTTTATCCTTCCTTCTTTCCACTGTGCAGCATTTGCGTTTTATCCTTCCTTCTTTCCACTGTGCAGCATTTGCGTTTTATCCTTCCTTCTTTCCACTGTGCATCTTTTTGGACATTCTTCTCCTTTTTTTTTCTTTTTCTTTTTTCTCTTCTCTTTTTTTTGAACTTGTTTTTCCTTTCCGAATTTATATCTCTTATGAACTACTTTGATACGCTCAGTGATCTCTCTCTATTCCACTGTGCAGCATTTGCGTTTTATCCTTCCTTCTTTCCACTGTGCAGCATTTGCGTTTTATCCTTCCTTCTTTCCACTGTGCAGCATTTGCGTTTTATCCTTCCTTCTTTCCACTGTGCAGCATTTGCGTTTTATCCTTCCTTCTTTCTCATCTTTGTTTTCTATTTAGTTTTTTTTAGCACACATATCAATGTTGCTATGTTTCAGCAATTGTGTTACTGTGTCTTTCGTTGTTATAATTTTTCCGTGCTTAAATAATTTTTATGGAGTACTTTGGTTCTTCATGAAAGTAAAAATTGATAAAAGGATATCTCGATCGTCGACCACCCTTAAACTTTACATCGTGTTGGGAAGCTTCATCAAAATAGACACATGCTTATCATACTTTGATGGCCCCCGATTAAACTTCACAACCATGTGTGGTGGTTTCCAGTGAAATAGAATGAAAGTATTGGCAGGTAATGATTCATTGAAATTCAAAAAATTTTATTTCGCAAGGCACAAAACCTGACGGCTGAAAAATAAACATTAATTTCTAATCATTATAACGAATCGCTTTTTACGCTTAATAAGCTTGGGAATGATATTGTGAGCACTGATAATCGACTAACACAACAGCGGCATTGTCACATTTGTGTTCCACATCAAATCAATCATTTTCTTGCATTCTTGCATGATCAATTAATTCACTCATATCGCATGCATTGTTTTATGAATTGGCCTAACGATATGCCGCATGTTCGTTATCGAACATCGAAGCCAGCGGTCGGAAGTATCATCGATGCACAACTGATCTACGAAAAGGATGGACGTTTCAGCTTTACAAGCTAAATTCAATTGTCAAGATGTGTAGCGCATTTTGGTGACTGAATTTGGTGTGTAACGCCGAAACGTTCAGCGTCATCGTACACCTATTGCACGTCGACGTTGTAAAGGCAATTTTTTCGTCGACTGACGTACAGGCATGTGTTTCCCTTCTGAAGTACCGTAGTAGGCTGTTTTCGTTAATGCTAGATTTCCGGAGCGAAAAATTGCTATTATGCTTTTTATTATTTCCAAAGTATCATACCTAACATGTTACTTCTGCTCCTTGCAACTTTGGTTCATTTTATTGAAACATCGTTTCATACCGCATCACACAAAACTCAGTCGTGCTCTGTGAAGAGATAAAGCAATGAATCGTAAATAAGGGCGTCGGTGGAACCCAAAATGTGAATGGCCCGTCATTTTTACAGGAGGAGGAGGGGTGATCGGGTCTGGGGAAAGATGGAGCATAACTGCATGGTTCTTGAAAAGTACTTTTATAGGGGCTAGACAAAACCATGCCATTGATAACCTGTTCGTGGGGTTGCCTGAACTTGAAGGGTAGCTAAGGCAATTGTCTCAAAGCTCTTAAAAGCGATCGAAGCCATAGACAAAGAAGTTCGACACCGTATCCAAGCTTCCGCATTTTTGTAAATAATTTCTTTCACATATGACCATATTATCTCTTTTTTTTTTTTTTTTTTTTGGGGGGGGGGATGGGTCATCCTTGCAACTTCAGAATTGCATAGTCGATGGTATTCCCTCGACCTGCCACAATTTCGACACACATCTCGTCATAAATGCAAACATGAGCCACTACGAGTTCTGGACATCACTTAAGGGTCTAGCGTGATCTTTGACTAATACCGTGATCCTTGACAAGTCTTGGACATTTGATGTTTAACTAATACCAGAGGGGAAAAAAGGTCATCGTCATCGCAAATACGAACGATACTCAATATATGTTGGCCGTGTTCATTTTCAGAATCTTTTTATGTAGCCCTTAGAGGTACTTATCGATCGAAGTACTTATAATTCGCTTAAGTGAATTATAGTTTTCATTTGCAATTTCACGATGGAAGAGGGCAAACGCAGCAATCAATAGCACTCTAAACGTGCATGCTCGCACAAACACCTTTTTTTTGCTTTCACATTCGCGTGCGCACATTGGTTGCATTTGATGAGCGACCATTCATTCCTCTTGTTTCATACAATCGATTGGTGTCGTTATGATCTCTGGCTGTTGGGATATTGTTGAGTATATGTGTTGTGACTTGTCGTTTTTGTCTTACAACTTACTGTAATTTCTGTCAAGCATATTTTCCCGATTTCTCCTATATAATTTCTGTCAAACATATATATCCGACTACCGCCATCATGTCAGCTGTTTTCCACAGGGAAGTGTGCTTGGCCATTGTTGTTCATATTGTACATAAACGATATGTCTGATAATTTGTCTAGCGCTTGCAAACTGTTCGCAGATGATCCGAAAACATATCGCCGTTTGCAAAACCCCGCTATCGATTTTCACATTTTGCAAAGTGATCTGAATGCCTTCAGCGCTTAGTCTAAATCTTGGTAGCTTGACATTTCGTACAAGAAATGTCGAGTTCTCCATGTTAATGTCCATCATGAGTGCTTTCTACGATTGGATAACAAAGTTTTACCATCTGCGGACGGATCCGCGATCCGCGATCTCCGAGTCAAGATTTGTGCTAATTTGCACTGGAATTTGCACTGCACTGAAGTAGCTACGAAAGCGCTAAAGGTGGCTAACTGTATCCTACGTGCATTACAACACAGATGCATTGAATATTATCATAAAGCATATGTTGTGTACTGCCGTCTCATACTAGAATACTCAAGCATGGTCACCATGCCTGATCAGTGACATAAAAATTGTTGAAAAAATGCAAGATTATTATACTCGTATGGCATTTCGTAAATTGTTCTTGGGGTCACATACACCTGATTATATGGCCAGGTTGAAGATATTTGTTCTCGAACCTCTGGAGTATCGCCGACTTAAATTTGACCTAGCACTGTGTTTTAAAATTGTCAGACGTTTCACTGATATACCCCTAAACAGTTTATTTGCGCTTCTTGATCAGCGAGAACGTCGACCCCATTGTTATCAATTAGCACTCAAAAACTGTTGTGAGAACGGTGTCTTCCATTGCTTCTAGTTCAGAGTAGTTCGTATTTGTAATGAACCTCGCAATAGAATCGCTAAGGCGCAGAATCTTTCCGTGTTCATGAACCGCCTCGACTCATTTGACATCAGAACAATTGCTCATTTATTGAGTCACGTCTCATACTCATATGTTTCGCTTACTTCATTATGCTGAGCGATTCTGGTTTTTCCTTTCTTCTTTCTTCTCTTTCTTCTTCCTTCTCTTTCTTCTTTCTTCTCTCTTCTTTCTTCTCTTTCTTCTTTCATCTTTCTTCTCTCTTCTCTCTTCTGTCTTCTCTCTTCTCTCTTCTCTTTCTCCTTTTTTCTTTCTTCTCTTTCTTCTTTTTTCTTTCTTCTTTCTTCTTCTCTTCTTTTCTCAATCTTCTCTTTCTTCTTTTTTCTTTCGTCTCTTTCTTCTTTTTCCTTTCTTCTCTTTCTCTCCATTATCCTCTTTCCCCCTTTCCCTTTTTCCCTCTTTCCTCCCCCTCCACCTTAGCAACTCATCACGACAAAGTAAGATATAAGCTGTATTGTTTAGTAACTATAAAATTATACAGTATTTTCCATGCCTGTTCAACTAGTTTCTTCATCAGAGGGCTATTAATCACTGCTTTTGCATGAAAGTTTCAGCTATTCTAAGGTCCGTGAGTGGAACTTTTTGTGGTATGTTCTTAGCATCGTAATCTAGCGTTTATTACCCTTTTTATTTCTCTGCTGACCCTCTTTTAGAGGAATAATCCCTTGCAATATTTCATTAATTTAGTCCCATGTTTTCTTTTAGTTTTTCGGCGAAATAATTGAAACCTGATTCGGCCTAGAATTTTTCAGAGTAAAATTCGTTCTTTGCATTATTTACATTTAAGTTGCAGGTTTTATCAATTTCCAGGAATATGGTTCACGTGCCGAGCGTAAAGCTAGCAACCGGTGCCGATCTTCCCTTGTTTGGGCTTGGAACCTGGCTGGTCAGTTTGGTTCTTTATGTTTCTTCAAAGGCCTCTACTTTTTATGCGTTTTTCAAATTTGCATTTACAAGATGTAGGCACCGCTGTAGATGGAGGTATCAAGTCTGGTGGGTATATTTCAAATTATAGGATGACTTCTTGCGCCCATTTGCAAGCTAATTTACGGACTCCGGGGATGTTACGGTTACTTAAAGGTGCAGAAAGCTTACTTGCATCTTGTAACCAGTCGAATACTATTGTCCACCGGTGGAGTCGCAGGCGAACGCTGCTTTAGTAATGGATTTGTATTAGCGGTCAAATCATCTAAAATATGAATCCTCATTATTTAGTGAATGGTTTATCGAACCGGCTGGTCTGGTGGATGAGCGGCCAAAACGTGTCGGCTTAGGCCGCGCTTTCCCATTTGTTTCTCCTTTCGTAATTCACCCATCACATAAGAAGAGACTTTTCCGAGCTTTCCGATTTTGCCTACATATCTCACATGCAACCAACAAGGTGAGGCGTTTTAGACTGATGACCCTAATCTTAAGTCGATAACGCAAGAGACCTTTGAGGCTCGTCGTCCTGAAGTCCTAGGGAACATCTGAAGCCGTTAACCTTAGAGTCACCTTGGACCACGTGGCCATAAGAGACATTTTAGGCGAATAAATCGAAAACCCTAAGAGTCATTTTTAGGCCAGTGATCCGAACGCTTTAACGGATGCTTTACGCGCAGCATTGGATGCGGGCTATCGACTCATCGATACAGCTTATGTGTACGGAAATGAAGCTGTTATCGGCAAGGTGCTGCATGAATACTTCACCACTAAAAAGCTCAAGCGTTCCGACTTGTTCATTACCAGCAAGGTTAGCATCGTTGCCTTTTCGGTGAGTACACGATATTACACAGGGGCGGAAAGATTCCAGCCACTCGGAATACTGCCAATAAATTAATACGGTGATTTACGTTGGATTGGAGCGGATAAAAGTTGTGCAGTTTCTCAGCACCAAAACTTTATTTCAAGTGGGCCGCAACTCTTTGGTTTTTGAAGCTTCCCGCGACTTATCGATAACTTTTGGACAGATGTAACTTTTTTCGCATACCATGCATATTACTGTGTGGTCATGTGAACACTTTGTATATTAAGAACCACTATAGTGTATAACACCGACCTCATACCACTTTTCTCTCTTCTACTGAGTTGACGTGATAGCGCTTGAATCAAAGTGATAACCGAAGCAAAAGCGACTCGAATGGCTTCAAAAATCGTTGGTTGGTGCATGTAGCGCATTGGTTACAACCAATCCACTACAAACCAGTACTTCACCAAAAGAGTACTATATGTCGCATTCAACACTTTTTTGCATATTCTTCGAAAGGACCCGAGCAAAGCCATCCTAGATAAGTAGTGAATGGTGGGCAGTGTCAGCTAAGAGTCTGGAAATTCGTATTCATCGTGTTACGAATTCCATTTAAGTCTGTTTTCGTAACGAAAAAACTGATTTGGGTAAATTGGCATTTATTTTCATGTTCCTAAATATTCAGAGACGACGTGCAGATATCTCTGTAAGTGTAAATGAGCCCTACGTGCTCAGCGCTAGAGTAAACTACTGTATTTTTAATGAATGTATCGCATATGTGGTTAGCATTAACTAAAGACTTAAAAAAATTTGTTAGTAAATTATGGAATTGGTGTTCATAGGAATGAAGTTCTCTTCTATTTAAGGTACTATTCGAACAGATGAACATGGTACTGTTCCAGTTTGTGAAATTTACGTTTTCCAGCTTCCCTACCTGGCGCATTCGCCGAGCGAAATCGAAGACATGGTGGCTGGACAGCTGAAAGATCTTCAGACCGATTATCTCGATTTGTATCTAATTCATGTGCCATGTCCTTGTAAGGTACGATCATTAGGCTTTGCTGCATATTTATTATTGTCCTGCTTTTATAGCAGGCTTTTGGAAATGTACTGAAACTGCTTACCTTTAACAAACGCTTCTTCTCTTAATGCAGGCTTCTTGCGAAAATGTTTTTTTTCTCGAATTTTGAGCCTCACAAGCTCAGCGTTGATTCGATGCTTTCTTATGTATTTGCTAACCGGCAAAAAAGCAAAATTTGTTTTTGACAATGTGTGGAAAATTGCCCTTTTGCTGCTTTCAGTTGCTTTTGTCATTAATAACATTATCAATTTTATCACAAATGATATTCAACCTTATCACTAGTATCGCTCCGCGCTTTCCAGAGGAAAGCACACTATTACGAGCACATTCAAAACAATATATCGAGAAAGTTAGTCGCCATAACAAATTGTCCTGTTACGAATTGCGTTAAAAATTCTTCAATATTTATACGTTTTGTTAAAATGACTTTATAGCACCAGCCGGGCAACAAGCATGGTGACTACCACGCATTAATCGAAAACAATCAACTGGTGCCTGATTTGATCGATCATTTGGACACTTGGAAAGTACTCGAAAAACTTTTCAATGAAGGCAAACTGAAGGTTTGTAGCCTTTATTTTATGTGTGAAATTTTCTCGGCTATTGTTCATTTTTCTTCACCTTCCATCTCCTTAGAAGGTCTGTAGCTACAGCATTTCATCGCCTGTAATTTGCTGACGAGAGAAAAAGAATGGCAGATTGCCGCTGCAGGTAATGTGCATTCGTACTCCATAAAAAAGACCATCTTGCGCTTGCGGGGAACGGCTTGGTTTTAATTAGATAAAAGGAATGCGCTAAAAATGATTTGAAAAGATGGCTAAAAAGAAAACGGAAACTGATGCGTTCATTGTTCGATATGCATTTTTTATTAAACCACTATAGCACTTATCACCCATGGACCTTAGCAAGTCAAAAACATAAGCCACGCGCAACCCTCTGGCATGTCTTTCATTCAAGTAATACTTCTTCGAACCTCAGCGTCTTAGTGCCTTACGTTGTTGGTTTGTAACAGTCCTAGACGTAATCGGAAAGCGGCAGTTCTAATTATACCACAATATTTCGTTCTGATTTGCGATCATTCGTAATGTAAATTCATCTCATGCACAAATCAAGCACAGAAACTTATGGTGTGCTGGCGGGGGTAAAAAGACGGCATGACAGGAAGAGAAAACGCAGGCGGGAAATTTCTGAAATCTTACGCTTAAAAAATGCTTGGTTTTTTTCTTAAGAAATTTCGCGTTCAGCTATCTTTCCGCTCTTTGGTTGTCGTATGTATCTGTGAGGGACCTTGAGGAACCATTCCCTTCATGGTAAAGATTAGCGAAAAGATTTTCAGGCAATTGGATTATCGAATTTCAATCAGAATCAAATCCAGCACTTGTTAGACCATGCATCTGTGAAACCACATAATCTCCAGGTATGTTATTTTCACATATTATTTGGAAATTTTCAGACTTCACTGCAGTTCATTTTTTTAATGTGGCAGAGTAAATTTACTGCAGTATTCAGTGTGACAAGATAATGAAATACTATTTTTTCCGCCTAATTAAATGGCATAAATTTCTTGGTGTTGACCATCTTAGGGAAATGAACATTGGGATCTTTTTTTTCTCTTTTTTTTGCTAATGTGTCATCTGTCTGTTTCATGCCTACAAATAAAGACAGTTTACTCGTGATATCCTAGCCAACAAAATGAGCGATCTGTAACGAAAGTTTTGTTTTTATTATTTGCAGTATTTTACCTTTCTTAACGTCATGATATACCGGTCGACGCTATCTAAAGCGAGTATAAAGCGATGTTGAAATGTGCCTAAAGGACAGACTGAAATATTTTTAAATATTTGACAATGTAGAATGCATACAAAAATCCCCATAATTCCCTAGGTTCTATTATGCCCCTCTACGTTATTTACTGCTATCGAATTCTAGATACACGTTGCGCAAGAAAATGCTTTGGCATTATAGTGTCTGCGGTACGTATACGAAAAATTAGTACAGTCTAGCAGCTCTATAGTTTTCTTATCATGAGATACGAAAGAATAACGAGGATTCAGAAGCGACGTGGGGCGAGGGAGTATAATATTAGAAGGAATGAGAATTTGAGTGACCAGAAATATAGGCATAATATCTGTCTTTTGTAGGAGTCATATTTAGTTAAAATGGCAACGTGTATTCATCCTTTTTGGTGTTTCTTGCCTAAACACTACTGTGCCTCTTCGTCAAGTCTGGTCACGCTTTTTTTTCGAAGTTTTCAGGTTTCAGGCGTGCTCTTTCCTGAGTACTATTTGGAGTTAACCACCAAAGAACTTACGGCACCTAAGTTTAAGGAGCGGAAGAGAGAGGGAGTAAGGGGTGTATTAGTGCAGGTGGTAACTTTGAGCTGAAGTTGCAACTCGTTCGGAAAGTCGAAAGGAACTAGTATGCAATAGAGAAGACGGAATCGAAAACTAGGTCGAAGGAGGGAAAACGGAATCGCAAGCCTGTACAGGTGGTAGTCGAGGTCACGAGGAAGTTTGGAAATTGTGAAGTGGTGTTTCTTCTTATGAAGGGGAGGAAAACTGTAGAAATAAGCAGTTGCACAAATACTCAAGTTGGGAAGAGAACAGGATTGTTTAAGGTGGAAACGCACATCTACTGGCCTCAGAACGAACTTTATGAGTTCTGTAAGAAAAACAATATTACAATGACATCTTATGGTCCACTGGGATCACCGGGTAGGAAGGCATTCAGACCCGATGGAACATGGCCTGAAGGAGAACCTATGAAAGATTCCATTGTGCTCGAACTGGCCAAAAAACACGGCAAAACACCCGCACAGGTTAGATGTTACTTACAGTACCGTATTGACACGCATCAAGAAATATTTCTGTTACCTTAAGTTTTAATTCTTCTGCCTTCACGACAACTTGAATCAATGTGCCGTGGAGCTGAAAAGCAGAAATTTGTGCGAAATTCATGAGCGTAGATATTGGCTCGTTAATTCCGCACATATGTTATTGTGGGACATAATCGGAGATTTGCAATTATCATATTTGAAAATCTCTCACCTAGCATATCTCCAAGCTTCCTTCAAAGGAATGGACTGCCATTGCCAACTGCCATCAGTTCTTTGCGGAAACGAGTTTCCCTTGTGTGTATAATAAAACAAGTATGCCGATGGAAAGGTTAATTTTAATGACGAAAGATGTATTATACGCAGAGAGATATTATTATCCACGAAAATTGTTGATGTATAAAAATAGTTCCTTACCTAGTTCCATAATATCAGTCGAACCTTGATATTGATGAATTGTTTAAATTTGGGCCAAAAACTTCAGTAAATGTCACGCACTGGTCTAGATGATCTAAGTAATGAATTGACAAAGTAAACACTTTAGACGCTGTCACTGGTTTGTCCACTATATATTTTCTTCGGTTCATGGATCCCAGTTCCATCGTATGGACCTTATAGAAGTTGGTCCTGCAACGGTGGTTGGTTGTTATAGATTCTGTTGCGTCACATGGTACAACGTGGTATCTCTACAATTCCAAAGAGTACGCATGTGGAACGAGTGCGTGAGAATTTCAACATTTTCGACTTCACGCTTAACGACGAGGAAATGAATCGCTTGAACAACGTGAAAATGCGCACGCGGCTCTTCGTTTTCGACTTGTTCGTTTTCTCTTTTTTTCACTGAACGCCGTATGGAAAATTATTTCAGTGTGGGAGGCATAGCATGTGCCAAGGCAGTCTGTGGCCTTCAGCGATGAACGTATCCCTCACACTCATTTGATGCGTATACTGCACCCACGCACTACGCATGCTGTTATCAATATGCGCATTCACCTGTTCCACCTCAGCACCACACCTTTTAAATTAGCAGCGGGGCACGAATAATAGTGTAAAGACAAGACAGGGTTCTACGGCTAATGCACTCTGAAACTATCAGAGATCTGTTGATGGTGTTTTCGTTTCCTGCATTTAGAAAAGGTGATCACTATTGATGAAAGCGGAATGCTTGATCAGCGCCTCTTATGTTTAAATCGCCTTTAGCTTTATCAAGCTCTTGAAAAACTGTAGTGCATCAAATAAAAAGTAGATATTTTGAACGCCATTATAATCTTTTTCAGTATAAGTACTTGCACCACTGATTTGCATACAGTGTCGTCCTCCAATTTTTTGCTTCCTTCTATTTCTGCATTCCATTTAAGCATATGTATGGAATTCAGAGCCTCACGTTTTGTTCCGATCTTAAAAGAATTGACGTACTCCTATTTTGTGTGATAAATTTGTTGTGCAAACGATCTTTTTCTTTCAGCTTTGCGAAGCATCCATTCTATCCGTTCGAGGACGTCGACAAATCCACTCTAAAACCGGTTCACCTGGTCGAGTTCTGAGAGCGAATTCCCGTTACAATTTCAACTGTTTTAAATAATTTTTCCATTACAACAGTCTCTTGAAATATTTTTATTATTTTTTTTTTGTGGACTTTGAAATGCTGTTCGTCTGTTCCGCTATCAGTAAAATAAATGATCACGTATGAAAGTGGCTAAGGTGTTCAGGACGGTTTCGCACCGAAACATGAAACACGCGCCGAAGGACGGCGGTCAGTGTTATGAAGTATTTTGTCATGTTTTCTCATATGCTTGTGTATTTAATCTTCAGCGTATGCAGATGCTTCCTTGACATTCATCAAATAATAGATATGGTTTCCTAGGCGCGAAACATGAGCACAGCGATTGGTTGACCTGTTTCAAACTTGCTATGCACCAAGGTCCAATAGCAACTGAAAAATGAGCTGAAAAGAAATGAAAAACTCACATGTTCGTCTTTATGACCCTGCTTCCTTAGGATAATGAAGTTATGACAATGTTGAAAAAGAAAACCCTTTGACACGGAACGCGGAGGCTCGTTAGAAATGGTCTGCTGTAATCAAGTACCTTAGTTGACTTGACCTCGCCTTTTTTTCTTCTGTGTAAGTTAACAGAATGTGTCGAGAGAAGAAGGGCAAACGAAGGCTTTCTGAGGCGTAATATGAATAAAGGCTCTACACTCTGTATGTTTACCGACAATGGGTTATACAGAAGGAAGTGCTGAATAGAATGCAAAATTAGTTCTTCGCATACATAAATGAGCAAAACTTCCGTGAAAAAGGAAATCCCAGTAGATTACAGCAGAACTTGATAAAGCAGCACAATGATTAGAGAAATAGATAGTAATGTTGTTGTTGTTGTCGTGTGCGATTTATGCTTTAATTAGCATGTTACGCGAAGTTATGCATGTTACACGGTGTGTGTAAAGTTAAAAAGTACAAGAAAATTCCAAAAAAATTAAAATGCAGTTAGTTGGACGAAAATTCACGTTTACACGGCAAAAATCGCACACGTAGAGCATTACGCGTCACAGACCACCCACTGCGCTCGCGCCCGTCAAAACGCCCCTCCCACTGCGGCGCAGCTGACTCGAACGTGTCTTGCTCCGCCCACACACGCTCTATGTGGCTCGCTCCGCCCAGAACCATTCCCAGCTCAATTACACTAATGACCGGCTGGCTGGTGAAAAGTGACGCTTGAACGTCAAATTCTGGCTCGCGGCTTCGCCGCTCGCTAAATCTACGGGTATTTCACCTTTATGTACATCTCTTGGGGATTTGTGCAACTACGAAGTGGGAACGAAAAGGTTTCTAAAAAATACCGCATCACTGAATTCACTAAACGTCGAACACGGGCTCGCGGCTTCGCCGCTCGCCAAATCTATAGGTATTACACCTTTATGTGCACTTCTTGAGGATGCGTAAAAATACGGTGCGAAAATCGGATCAGTTGGTGAAAAGCAACGTTTAAAGGTGATATACGGGCTCGCGGAACACGGGCTCGCGGCTTCGCCGCTCGCCAAATCTATAGGTATTACACCTTTATGTGCACTTCTTGAGGATGCGTAAAAATACGGTGCGAAAATCGGATCAGTTGGTGAAAAGCAACGTTTAAAGGTGATATACGGGCTCGCGGCTTCGGCGCTCGCTTAATCTATAGGTATTTCAACTTTATGTCTATGTACTGGTAATGCGTGAAAGTACGGTGCAAAATACGAATTAGTTGGCGGAAAGTGACGTTTAAAGCTTAAATACGGGCTCGCGGCTTCGCCGCTCGCTAAATGTACAGGTATTACACCTTTATGTACATTTGTTGGGAATGCGTGAAACTACGGTGCAAAAATCAAATTAGTTGCTGGAAGGTGATGTTTGAAGGTCAAATACGGCTTCGCGGCTTCGCCGCTCGCTACTGAATGAGATTTCTATTTGCATAGTTAAGGGCATATTTCGGAATTTTAAACCACCGTATCTCGTCGAATTCCCAACCAAGTTCAACAATTTATGCAGAATTACTATCAGGTCGTCGAGCTCTATCGAACGATGTCAGTTTCGCGGAAATCTGAGACAAAAAGTTTTTCTCGAAAAATTCCACGTACACCCCCATGGATCGAAAAATCGCAAATTTTGGGTTCTCATATCTCGGCTCGATCTCGGCTCCGGAGTCACCTGGAGCGAAGGTGCTGGTACCTTTGTGATCAGCTCCAGGAGATGAATTGAACGCACTGATCGCGCTCACTCTGGCTCCAATAAGAGCCGAGATCCAGAACCCCCAAAATTGAAAAATCTACACTTTGGGATTCCTGGGCGATCGATTCGGTCAGACCCTTATCCCACCGATCTGGTTGACCTATACACCGATCGATAGCGTATCAATAGCTGATTAAAAAGGAAAACACCCCATCCCGATTGGAGTAACCGTTGCCCAGATAGAAGCCCTCTACATTTGCACTTTCATACTTAATCCCACTATTGCCAAATTCAATCGACCATATCTCATCGAATTCTTAACCAAATCCAAAAATTCCTGGATATTTCGAATCAGTTCGTCGAGTTTTATCATTTCGGTGTGAAGAAAGATGTGAACAATTTTGCACGCAGCATTACTGAACCCGTCAGTATTCAACCACCCCCTCCGGAACCGAACCCTTGCTCTCAACCTCGTCGGTCCGTTGCGTTACCACCTCCTCCAATTCCCTCGCTGTACTTGGTCGCTCAAGGACCCGAGATATGTCAACCAGCGCGTTCTTAACTATGGAAAATCCGTTGGGGGTCCCGATTCCCCCCTTCGCGTTACTCGTACTCCCAACAACCTATATATGATTGCATGCAGAATTTTTGGGGGCATGTTTTGGTGTAGGCCCCATTTCAATCGGACAAACGCTGTTGGAGTAATCTCAAATTTACGCGAATTTTTGATGGGGTCCGGGAACGAGAAGCCGTAGAGGAATGGATATTACATTTTTGGAAGCCGAACAAAAAATGCCAACTTTTGAGATTAGCGGAATTTTTCCGGTCAATTGATCTGAAAAAAGTTATGGGGGGGGGGGGGGGAAAAGGGGTTTTTTTTTAA
>JPKZ01001757.1:538823-557281 GCA_000803305.1 Toxocara canis
CAATAGCTGATTAAAAAGGAAAACACCCCATCCCGATTGGAGTAACCGTTGCCCAGATAGAAGCCCTCTACATTTGCACTTTCATACTTAATCCCACTATTGCCAAATTCAATCGACCATATCTCATCGAATTCTTAACCAAATCCAAAAATTCCTGGATATTTCGAATCAGTTCGTCGAGTTTTATCATTTCGGTGTGAAGAAAGATGTGAACAATTTTGCACGCAGCATTACTGAACCCGTCAGTATTCAACCACCCCCTCCGGAACCGAACCCTTGCTCTCCACCTCGTCGGTCCGTTGCGTTACCACCTCCTCCAATTCCCTCGCTGTACTTGGTCGCTCAAGGACCCGAGATATGTCAACCAGCGCGTTCTTAACTATGGAAAATCCGTTGGGGGTCCCGATTCCCCCCTTCGCGTTACTCGTACTCCCAACAACCTATATATGATTGCATGCAGAATTTTTGGGGGCATGTTTTGGTGTAGGCCCCATTTCAATCGGACAAACGCTGTTGGAGTAATCTCAAATTTACGCGAATTTTTGATGGGGTCCGGGAACGAGAAGCCGTAGAGGAATGGATATTACATTTTTGGAAGCCGAACAAAAAATGCCAACTTTTGAGACTCCCGGAATTTTTTCGGTCAGTTGATGTGAAAAAAGTTATGGGGGGGGGGGGTAAAAATGTGCGATTTTTCAACTTTGTTAAATGAACTTTTTCGTGGAACTCTGTCGTGTTCAAAGTAAGAATCTGCATACCAACCCCTAAATGTCAAAAATGAGCCAAATCGGTCAAATCTGAGCCGAGTTATGGCCGATCCAAAATTTCAAGTTTGAAGCAGGAAAATTTTTCCGGAAATGAAAATCTTGCGAATTTCTTAACACGGACCACCCAAGACGATCATGGCCTATAAGATTTTTTTAGGATTCTCCAAAAAACTGAAGAATTCCGGCTCAAAAGTGATCCGAAAAACAAAGTCCCATACTTAAGAGAATTTCCGGAATTCTATTCGGCTTCCGAACGATCGCTCCGGACCAAAACCAAAAACACCAGATGATAGGCCAAAACCCTGTCAAAAGCATTAAAGAGATCGGCAAAGTGCGAGTCAGTTGAAAAGTTATGATTCTTGATTCTTAAGTATGAAAAATCTTCCCGCGAGCAAATTACCGGGAAGTAATCAACCAATCCGGCTGGCTGACAAACATGACCTAGCCATTTGGGAGAATAATTAATAGGAAAAGGAAAAATTGGAAAAAAATTAACTTGTTGAAAAGTTAGAGTGATGACAAGCTTAAAATTCCTTACAATCTTCTGTATAATATATAGATGATTTTCTGTATATATATAGAATAGATAAATGACGATTATTCGACGTTTCTGCACTTTATGTATTCATCGTAAATATGTAGAACTCTAAACGATCACGAAGTACCTGACGGTGTCTTCGAAGATTTTGGTCATGTACTATACGCTTTTATATAAGAGGGATCTGCCTATCAAATGTGAATTCAAGGATCACTATCAGTATGACGAATTTAGCTGTAGTGTGCAAAATTTGAACAAATCTAAATTGTGGGTGTATTCTATCTGCCAACTTTTATCGTCGAAGGTGCTGCTTTTAAGCAGAGATAACGGGCTTATCTTATCATACAGTACCTTTTGTGGCTATATGCTATTCGCTGTGATGTTTCTATTCATGAGTTGTGACACGTGAAAGAAGTGTAATACCAGTATTCCCCGCCTCAGACAGGCTGAATTTGCTCTCACTCCTGTCTGCCACCATACTACTTTTGCGCAATACAGAGTTATTCTGGAATTTGCAAGAAATTTGCAGAAAAATGCAGGCGCCTTTGTTATTACTGCATTTTCTGCTTATTCCTCGCAATGACGTAATGTGCCCAAAAGTACTATAAACCAAATTCGTTATTGCGCAATCGATGTTTTTCAACAAGTGTACTTTTCTAGAATACAATCATGCAGGAGTTACAGTAATTCATGAGAGCTCTCTCAATGCAATGTTTGCTGTTTTGCCGCAAAAACTCGTCATCATCGAACGTTCGTTCGGAAGCAAAAGCAGAGTGCAAAACGAATTGACCAGCACTATTTGTCATGTCTCCATCTAAGCTCTCCCTCAAAGCCACACACTTTGTTGAGGGTGCTCGCATAGACTGTAAAATAAAAGAACAAATGCAGTGCAGTGGTGTTTCTGCTTTTCGCAGTGTGCTTCTCGTACACCTCGCTCGGCTCATCACCACTAATACTCTGCATCCACTAACCAATTCAACTGCTGCTTTCATTGCTGTTGTTTGTTGTATTCGGAGGCTGATACCAGCGATTGCAGTAACTGTAGATTGTAGGGAAACCAATAAAGAAGTGTACATGATTGCCACTTTCTTCCTGCACTTCTTCCTTCCTAGGTTTCAGGAACCTTTTTATAGGTCTGCAAAACCGAGTGTTATTAGGAATAAAGATATTTATTAATTAACCTTTGTTCAAAATCAGCCGGCAAAGTCTTCAGTTACATAAATTGATCATTTTAACTCTTAATATAAGAAGTTTTGTTGCAACCCCAACCTTTGAGACATTCCCAAATATATCTACGTTGGAAAGTAGTATGACTACAACGTTATGTTCTTTAAACGCGTTAAATGAAATCCTACTTCTCCTTCAAGTTGTTGCCTGGTTTTCTACAGCCGCATCCATACCAATATGGCGCTAACACTAATCCAGCGCAATGCATCCTGTGAAATATTGCCGGCTGGGGCTGGAATTATAAATGAGGTCCGTACTCTAGTACGGTTCAATTGCTGAAGAAGGCGGGCCAATATAAGTATGACACCATTAACAAAAATACTATCTTAGGCAATGAAGATAACAAACCCGTCCAGTGGTTTCCCGGTATCATTTTTGCAGGTTGCCTGGTTCAGTGCAAAATATCTGGCGGTTCAACAATGACAACAATTAAAAATTCGTTTGCCTTTCTTTAGGATGTACTAGGAGATTCGAATGGGCGCATATTTCAGGGATATGGCGCACGTTCCTAGCATCAAGCTTGCAACTGGAGCCGACCTTCCCTTGTTTGGGCTTGGAACTTGGCTGGTCGGTTTTTTTTTCCTTGTGTTCCTTCGTCATTTGGATGAAAATTGTTTTTTTTTCGCCAGCTTTAGTTAGTCACTACGCCATGCTTTTTTAACAGTGTTTTCTGCTTAAATATGATAGAAACTGCATAATATGGGAAGCGGTAAAACGGTAGTTTTATGCCACGCGAAAGAGAAAAAAAGGTATCAATTGAAAAGTCGGTACCTGAAGCGATCAAAATGGAGCAACATTTCTTACTTTGAAAACAGCTTAAGCTATTTTCTTCTCACGTAAATCGGCGATCCATAATGCTGTAACGTTTCCCAAATTGAACAGCGAGCCAATAGGGGATCCAACAGCGAACCAACATGTCTGCGTATGTATGTCTTTCAGCTAAATACGCAATGAGATGCGTAAAGCGCAGGTCGGATTATGGACCACACATCATAGAATCTTAATTAGCTGTTTTATATATCTATTCTCCAAGTTATCATTTGCCTTGTAGCGTTGTAGTTATACAACTGTTTCAGTTGTTTTGCATGAGGTAATATGACGTATACTGTTCGCCCTTGAAGATTTTCCGGATGATAAGCATGTTAATACTTTCTTGAATAAATGAGTGGATTCACTACAGCATGTAGGTGGGAGATCTTCACGGCTAATGTGAGAATGATGAAAATGTTTATCGTTTTGTCGGCGAGATTTGTGGTATGAATCGCTATACCCGAAATACCTTTGCAGTTCAGGAAAGCTAGTGTTAGCTGCTGGCTTGCATCAGGAACTGTGAGCTTATGACTTGATATGGGGCAGCTTTTTCCCCACGTCAACCTACTACCGTTCCGTTTCACCAGATTCACTGTTATGCGATTCCACGACAATTTCAAAACTGCTTCTTTTTTTCTGGTACTATCACCAAGTTCAATTATCCACCGCTGCCAATATTTTTCGTCCTGAAAATTTGCGTATTTCGCTGGACATTGCCTGTTTTTCAAGCTGTGTTACGACTGCGCGGTTTACGGTCCAATTGTGGCGGTGTGGGAGTAGGGGAATGTGGGACACCAAGGCGATAAGGCCGAAGAAGATATTTATTGAAACCAAACCGCTCCCTTTATAGTGACAGCGATGCACATTGACATCAGAATAACAATAATATCAATGCTTTAATTGACATTAAATATACGACACAGCAACAATAATGGGTCCGAATCGACACGGCATCGGTGTTTTGACTGACATTAGATATGCGAAACAGCAGTACTTCCATCAGCATAGGTGCTCATCGCACACATAAACAATAACACCAAAGGGTAATGCAAATAGCACCGACCACGCAAACACTATAGTGCTCATCAGGTACACAAGCAATCACAACGGCAGTGGCATCGAAGGCGACTTAAGCGATTTAGTTCGCAATCGCGACACCGATGAAAAGCTTATGTGTTCGCGTGCTAGTGCGATTAAAATTGTTTCTCTATGTAATTTTGTTCTGTGCTGAATATTTCAATCTCTTATGATTCGTATAGCAGCTTTGATCGGGTTTTCCGTATAACTTGGCAAGATCAAAGCCTCAGGGTCTCACTACGAATATCGCTTCTTGCCGAGGCTACGGATGACCCATATGAAGTGCTTTCCCGCAAGACTCTAACCACCCTCTCAGTAGCAAGGATTGAAGGTAAATGCAGCTGCAATGAATTAGCAGTGTACCCAGAGAATTGAAAAAAGACTTATTTTGCAGTCGACAGACCCGGATGCCCTAACAGCTGCTCTTCGTACGGCACTTGATGTGGGCTATCGTCTTATCGACACGGCCTATGTGTACGGTAATGAAGCCATAATTGGCAAAGTCCTGCAGGAGTACTTCACGTCCGGGAAACTAAAACGATCCGATTTGTTCATCACCAGCAAGGTTGTCTTTCCATTAGGAAATGAAATAGATGTTCGTCAAAGAGAATAGCAACCAACAAAACCCTCTACAAGTTTTTACTGGTCGTATCGTCGTGAAGAAATTTTGGCTATAGTATATTCTACGCCGGCCGCAAGAAGGAAATCGTTGAAAGCTTTTTAAGTGACGCGTAATAAACGTGACATGCGATCGTGCTTGTGAGCTGTACTATATGGCAGATTAGATTAAAAATATGCAAAAGCATTTCTTCTATGCAAAAACTATTCAGTGATGTTATTCTTGCAATTTTCTTTTAGTGACTTTAAACGTTCCGATTGCAGTATTTCTCCGTTAAGAGAATTTTGAAGGCTTACGGGAAGCACTTTATCAATTATTACGAATGCAAAAATTGTTTTTTCGAGTTAAGAAAGTGTGAGTTTTTTGAAATAATAATTTTTAGCAGGCTCGATTTACATGTAGACAACTCACGCATTGATTGTATGCTTTCCACAGTATAACATGAGAATCTGCTCATATATTGCAAGTAGCCAGTTCGGTTCAAAGCGTTAGTGCTTGATAGAGTCGATCGCTTGGTTCAACTTCCGGCTTTAAAATAGCCAACTAAATGGGAGGCTCGGCGAATGCAAGGCGCCGTGACGATTGTGCGAGCACAGATGAGTAGGACGAGGGGGAGTGATGAGGGAAGAGAGGGAGGGAAGACCGAAATTTAGATTTATTGGCGCATTTTATTGTTGAGATTAACCTACACAAGTCTTTAGCAAAAAAAAAAAAAATCACTTTCAAAATTGGTCGCAGCCTGTCAAAAATCGAACGGCTTTCAGCAGAACACATTTTTATCTCTAATTTTCCCTTTGTTGTTATGATAAGGGAGAGACCAATGAGGCCACTGAGATGATTGCAGTATTGTCAGATATGCGTAATTCTGCTTGCAAAGAAAAAAAAATGTATTACCTTTAGTGATGTGGAAACTTTTGGAATATATCAAATCTCTCTAATCATATTCTTCCGGTTCCCGAGAACCATAACTGCATTATGTCATGAAACAAGCTCATCGAGCGCCCTCATTTGGTATTAATGTCAATGAAATTGGGAAGTAAAATAGTTTTTCAAAAGCTGCCTTTACCTAATGTCTAAAGCGGTATTCCCTCCGTGCATTTCGTTATTTTCGACTGATTTTCTGTTTGGGTTGGTTAAGCCCGAAGTGCCAAAATCGTCGAAGTATGTCACTGAGCATTTCCAAAATTCGATTGTTTTCGGGCATATTTAAGTATATGCCATTATATACTGGCTCGAACATTATCGCTTAAAAACGCGATTAAGTTAAAAATATATTTGGATAGTTGGACTCTTTGTCTTATAATTATTTGCTTTACAGTTGCCATTCTATGCTCATTCGCCGAACGAAATTGAACCGATGCTGAATGGGCAACTGAAAGATTTGCAACTTGACTATCTCGATTTGTATCTCATCCATGTGCCATGCCCATGCAAGGTAGAATCAGCCGACTTTTGTAGAAACACACCATTTGCGTTGCATTTGAACTTGCATCATATATCAAACTATCATTGCCCAATTTGGAGTCTTGATTCTGACCTCAGCTTTATTTTCATCTGCTTTATGACCTTATTTTCCTTTTTCTCCGTCAGTTTTTTTTTGTTTTCTTCTGGTTGTGATCTCAGTAGTCAGAAATCAGGCTGTGATTTGCGGCTCCCCCCCCCCCCATCCCCCTGAGTTCGGGGTTGACGGGAGGGTATAGTTCATGCGTCACCGAATTATGTTAAAGTGAATGAAATTGGTCATGTGTTTACGATTGTTCTTTTATCGAACCATCCACCCATTGATTAACACATGCTGTTGTTCCGTTGATTATGACTACTACTGGCAAACTTTGTATTATTTTAATATGAAACAGCATGCATCGTCTTCCTGTCAACACGTCACTGTTTCGATCTATAGGAAAAGACGACGATTCACGAGGTGAAAATTATGCCGCTCACTCAATTCCCGAATCGCTTACTTACAGCGCTATTCTTAAGTGAAACTATGCCTTATATAAACATACCTGTATTTAGTCGAAGCCGTCCCTTCGTATGATACGAAGCTTCGGCTAAATACAGATATGTTTATATAAGGCACAGTTTGATACGAAGCTGTCCCTTCGTATCAAACGCTTCTTCGTGTGGGGAACGTTACCATCGTGATATTGCTACATTAACCTCTTGATCAGTCACTGTGGCTGCTATGTGCCGTTGCGTTTGTATTCCAGTACCTCCGTATGACGAGTGTCAACGGTAGCCATCTCGCCTATAGAGTAAACGATGTGATGAGCTCTTCTACTGAAAAGCTCAGGATTGCCTGAAGGATCGTTTGAAAGTGAAGTTAAGCACGAAAATATTTTGCAGTCCGAAGAAGGCAGCAAGCATGGCTACTATCACGCACTCATCGAGAATGGCCACTTGGTACCAGACACTATCGACCATTTGGAAACGTGGAGGGTTCTTGAAAAACTTTACAAGGAAGGCAAAGTAAAGGTATGTTGAGGTTTTGTTTGAACTTCGTCATTTATTGATAGTTCCCTCCCTTCCCTTTCCGAAAAAAAAAGTGCTTCATTAATAAATGAATCCATATTTTTGCTGATTGTGTATCCGTTGCCGATGCGAAAGTTTTCTTATTGAAATACGTGGAACAGAGATGGGGCTATAGCAAACTAAGACGCAAGACAGGCTGCGCATTCATAGACACGACGCTCATCGTTCGTTTTCAGCTTGCTCTGACTTCTGCTTCCGTGTCGGTAGAAGCAGCCAAGTGCAGCACAGAAAAGAAAAGGATCTGCAACCAGACTCTCGTACCTCACCTCAGACAGAACGAGCTTTCTTATCAACGTCTTTATATATTCACTTGTCTTCATATAATCATTTCTCCCTTGAAATTGATTTCTTCTTTTTTAAAGAACTTTTTTTTAATCACTGTTTCATAAACAGCTTCTCACTGTCTCTGGAACAGATGAATGGATGAAGTAAGAATTTGGTTCGGCGGCTAATCCAGCCATTTTCAGGCGATCGGTGTTTCGAATTTCAATCAGGAACAAATCCAGAATATTTTGGATCATGCGACCGTAAAACCGCATAACCTGCAGGTATGAATGTTTAAACATTGATTGATATTGTGAATTTTTCAGCTACGCTGAAAGAACGAATTGAACCTGTCGGAGCTCATAAGAAGATATTTGTTCTTCCTATGCTGAGTGGCTCTTTTACTATGGAAACCCGTGGTGTTCCATAGTATTTTTCATAGGCTGTGATTCCCATGGGACCTTATTCGGCTTGATGCGATAGTTGATAACCATCCACGAGCGTTGATTTATTTTTCACCTTAAGCACTATTCTTCCTCCTTTATGTGGATTTTGACGGTTTTATTGAAAATGCCTCTGTTGAGCGTTTTTAGTCGAGACGTGAAAATCCTCTATATGCTTAATGCATCATTGTTTGAAGTTGTTGAATTAGTTTAAGAAAGTAGACTACTCATTCTTAAAGCAGGCTAAATTTTCTTTATAGTTCTGTGGTCGTTCGGAAAGCTCATTTTTGGCTTGCTTTCATCTCTCAACTCGTTTATCATTTCACATCTTCCGAGAGCTAAATAGGCATCAATTGACTAAACAATTGACTAAAAGTTTTTGCTATCAGAATTTCATAAATAAAGAATTGTCTTCGGTTAAAGTTGAACCATTTAACTGATTATTTGAGGTTGAAATGCATCTGTACTGGCCACAGAATGAACTATACGAATTTTGCAAGAAGAACAACATAACGATGACTGCTTATGGCCCTCTTGGATCACCGGGTAGGAGAACGTTCAACCCTGATGGGAACTGGCCCGAGGCTGAACCGATGAAGGATCCACTCGTATTGGAATTGGCTAGCAAATACAGGAAGACTCCAGCGCAGGTTAGTTGGCATTCGTATGGAACACCGAACAGGAGCTGGCTCAAAACACTCCAAGAAAGTAATACGCAATTCAAGTTATTAAGGCGATCACTATTCCGAGAATCTTCCTCTAAGATGGCGTTCAGTAGCACATCTCGCGGCCAGAAGCAAAACAATCAAATTCAAGATCATGTAGCGATCAATATGCGAGTTTAATGCGCCTATTTGCTCTTGTGTACATGAGTACTTTTTCAGATTATCATTTTCCATAAATTTCTAACGTAAGCCGGATCTATGTCGAGTGAAGAAAGGGAATTGGCATTTATGAATTGTTGGAGACTTAGATACTTCCCAACGGTATGCTCCAGCAAATACGTAGTGCGTCCTTCGAATGTTTGCATAATGAGGTTGCGAACTTTGTGCACAATTCATATACATGTCATTCATATTCATATCATCGGCTTAACACAGTCGAGAAAGTTATGGGTAGTTGAAAACGTTTGAAAGTTTAGCGAATGGTTTATAAAGCGGATCAGGAATTAGTTTTATTAGTGGATGCGTCCAAGATGCTCGACATAGTTTGGGGGCGATTTGTATTGCCGTCGATTGCCTAAATTGAAAAACGGAGACGTTACACTTTTTATGCTAATTGTTTATGCTAAAACCTAGATGTTACACCTTATCCTAATTATATGTTGCACTTTATGCTAATTAGATGCTGCAGTTCTTGTGCTAAATTGTAAGTATCGCCAGATTTAAGTAATTTTTCGACGATTCCTTATTTTATAGATTCTATTGCGTTATATGGTTCAGCGTTGCGTCTCAACGATTCCGAAGAGTACCAATGTTGATCGTGTACGAGAGAACTTTAACATTTTCGATTTCAATCTTAGCAACGATGAAATGAATCGCCTTAGTAATGTTGAAACTCGTATTCGACTTTTCGTCTTTGACATGTTCGTTTTCCTTTCTTTTTTTATTTACCTTCAGTATGCTCAACTTACCGCTTACTTTGGTTTCCTTTGACAGCGGTAAAAGAGAGAGAAAGTGGTAGTTCATTCTTAACAGGAATCTGAAATCGTTTCCATGTTTCTGCGAACTTCAGAGGAGTTCATAAGGGATTTTTCGGAGCAGATTTTTTTCATTGTTTTTGCTTTTCAACTTGCTGCTTTTTTTGGAAGTTCACAAATTTCTTTTTTCATTGCTCGCATCCTTAATGGTTATGAGCTGCGCCATATTATTATCAAGGACGATGTAACCCGCCAACAACAAATATCCTTTTCTTCAGCTATAGTGTCTTAATTCATAATGACGTCTATTACGCTGTGTTCATTCATCATACAGTAGTCAATTTTTAAATCTTCGTGTGAATTGAAGTGTATAACATTAAGCAGTGTTCGAATGAATTTATCTCGTTTATCACTTCTTTCAGCTTCGCGCATCATCCTTGGTATCCATATAAAGATGTTGACAAATCGAAGCTGAAGGACGTTCATTTGGAGAAGCTATGAGAACAACATCGTTTACGTCTATTCGAATTCCTATACCTTCCATCAGTTCCGCCTTTTATTGTTATGTTTTCAGTGAAAAGTAATTCATTCAGTATTGTGTCATTCGGTTTTTTTCGCGACTTTAAAAAAATGATTGTGGCTTCGGAGGTGGCATTTTCGCGCCGCCATGCGCAATTATCGTCTATCTGTAGAGAATATTTCATTCTGTGTAATTGACTATGTAAAAATTTATTATGTGAACTGCACACATGGCCATTTCATGACGCTTATCTGAATGATAACAACTTTCTACTGACGCGCTCGCTATAAGTGGAAAGGTAGACACTGTCTCAAAATATTGCCATACGTCCTTCATATGATGTTATTCTACCCTTCCACTGCTATTGTGCAACCAACATGAGCGGCACAAATGATTGTCACAGAAAGTTTAGTTAGTGGCTTCAAAGTTGTTACTGGCCTCATTCGCAGCTAGTCAGCCAAGGTCCAGCTGCTAGTCTCAGCTACTTGTGGATAGACTTCTCATGGTGATTTGATAAGGCTTCACTGATTTTCTTGTCCTGCAGGGTTTCCAACGCTGTCGTTATCGTGTTGCCGATTAACACTTTGCCATTACCAGTCGTTTTTCATGACAGGGTAATTTGATTGATTGAGCAATCCAGCAACGATAACATCAGAGTCATCACCAACATGGTGGCAAATGATCTTATTATCACATCATGGAAAAAATAACGCAGAAGAAAAGATGTTGCTCGTGTTTTTGATAATTATTTTATCTGATGTCCTTCAGTGCCTGAACGTTTTCAAGTGCACTGAAAACGAACAAACTTTTTTTTTTCATCGTGTTGGCGCTTTCATCATCAGCGTCTTTTATTGAACGCAAGCGACACGGTCAGATCTTAATATTCTTTAAATTTCTTTAAAACGACGATTATATTCTTCAATTCTTTAAAACAATTAATATTCTTTAAAACGAAGAGATGCTTTCACGACAATAGAAGTGCAAAACATATTAAGCTTGAATCAACATCAAAAAAACCGTTTTCGATGCGCGCATAGAAGCTTACTGTGAACTGTGATCATTTTCTGCAGCTGCAATGATGAAATCTCATTATGGGAGATCATCCATAGAATATTCTTAAAATTAACACATATATTCTTTAAAACGAAGAAATAGATCTTGGAAATAAGTTGAATAAACTTTTTAATGAGTTCAAAGGTTTCATCCAAACAATTAATAAGACTTTCGGAATCCTGAGATACAAAACTACGTTACAACGGTCTGAGAAAATGAAAGTCATCACTTTAACAAATTTCTGCAATCATCGCTTAATACGATTGCCAAAAGCAGGGACTGGGAGCGATCAGGCAACGCAAAGCAGCCATGTCAATCAATTTATGGCATTAAAAAGAATTCCTTTAAACTGCTCCAGAAATCGAGTTTAACATGGAATGTGCAGATTATTAAATCGTCTTAACATGATCTCGAATAGTCCATGATCATTTACGGATTGCGCATTGCGATTGCTAGAGTGCTTTCATGCCCAAATAACCAGAGTAGTCGAATGTGTCTTCACGACCAGCTCGAGTGCAATGCACCTGCAACGTTTACTTTATGCCAACGAAATATGTCATCGCAAATCAGCTGATTTCGAAACTGATTTGTTTCATGAGTAAACAACATGTTCATCTATCGTGGTTTCGAACTGAGTGAATATTTAGAATATGTCATTTTAAAAATTAACCAAATTTCAAACGTTTGCATAACTGAAAACGCAGAATCGAAATTGGCGGAGTATCTGCTTCAAAAAAGTTCCTCTATGATTAAAACTGAGCAGTGGTCGTGCAAAAAATGTTGACAGTTTGTGAAGGAATCTAAAGATATGCCATTGAATAATGGTGTTGATTTTGATTGCGTTGAAGGGACGGGGACAATGCGTCATTAAGGAAGTTAGAAAGGACTGAGGGCCAAAAACCATCTATCGACCTATTCGAATAAATTTAGATACCGAACCGGACCGAATATAAAAGGTCCTAACTTCATCTGTCATTCCACCATTCAAGTCGTCCGTCGTTTGAACGATGTTATCGATGAACTATCCGAATACGCGGCTGTTACTGCTATTCACCACGTCTCAATGATTCACCCTGTATGCGTTAAGATTTTTCTCTCCTCAGCAGTCACATCAAGACCTCTTGACGGTGCCACTGGCCTCTTATAGACGTCCTCCAACTCCGCTTATGTGAGCAACCGTGACATCAGACGAGGCTGAATACTTCCGCGTAGATTTCCCAGCAGTCCGATGCCCTCAATTGAAGGCTAAAAATTCGTACTTTTTGAATCTACTTTTTCTTAATGTTTCGCTTCATAATTCCTCAAGCAAAGCCGCAAGATAAACACGCTCTATCTCATAAAAATATTTAAACACAGTAGGCGAATATGCCTCGAAGACATAACAACGTTGTGAGAAGAATACACACGACTGCTTGATTCGCAAATAAGCTATTTAATTAACTTCTACCGAGCGATTAATGAAACAGTTTGCCACTCTGAACAAATCGTTTTTATTATGAAAATACTATACAGCCCGAGGTTTCTATTCGTAATTATAATGTATATAGCGATGACCACTCAAAAATTAATGCTAACTTTCCAATTTGGATTGGCTGGCCTTTGGATTTGTTTTTGTCACTTCAAGTTTAAAAGGATAACTAACAAGGCCGTGAATTAGAGGACTCCCCACAAAACGCGTATAAAAATTCTTCCACCCCATGGTGGAATGAAGAGCATAAAGCAGACGAAGAGGATCGGCGAAGTCAACACGCAGACGGGCGGCAGCAGTAGAACTGAATACAATTCCTGAAATATCATTATTTTGGTTGCATATTGTCAGGATCATTCAAGGATTCACTAGAAGATTTTATCGCAGGGCAACAACCGTTTGAGATTTCATCGTCTCAAGGTTTTTTTTAAAATACCGTTTCTCTTTTCTTTTTTCTTTACAGTTGAATTTAGCAATCTATGCACTCCCCTACGATCATGAACTACACAGCTGGCTTGTGTAACATAAAGTTGACTTGCATTAAGAGGCTGTAGAAGAAAGGCAAACGACAGAACAGTACCGTTACGGACACGCGTCGTCCTTTGTTAAACCAAACATTAGGAATTAAGTACTCATCAATTCTTTTATCACTATGTAGCATTTCTGTCCCCTCTGTTATTTCCGTCATTCTGTCATTAATAATGTCCTTTAACTGCTGCAACCATTCCCCTAAACAATAATTGCGATTAAAAGAGATGCTGCTGCACATAATCCTCTCAAAAACGTATTGACAAATTGTCTGCTCAGAAATGTCATTCTAACCAAATGGGAAGTTGTAAAGTCATTCGCTGTGAGCTTCTGCAGATATCAAAGATTGGAAAAATAATATTGGATAAGGTGAAAAATTTCTTTTTTTCAAAATATTAGCGAATCTTTCTTTTATGCTCATGCGTTGTTTTATACAAGCAGAAACAAAATAAAACTACCGGGATTTTGACAGCTAAACATTTAAGCATTTTGAAACCTTTTTCGACTAAAAGGAGGAAGTCTTAGATTATTAATTTTTTACGTCTATCTATCTCTCCGTGCGAGCGTTCGTGGAAGTTACCATGACTTTATTTGTTGTCTTCGAAACTAATAACGGCTCACTGAATCCGTACAACTCGAGGAGTGGCCACCTTCAGCATGAAACCGCTACAGAACCAACATGGAGCCAGTTAGAGGCGTTTGAAGGCTCTTATGCATAAAGGAAAATGTCAAGAGAAATTTTTGCGGTCGGCCGGTGTGCTGGAGGAAAACATGAATATATTAAAGATCTTCGTTTAGTTGAATGGGCGACTACGTAATGCTTCGTTAAGCGTATGCAATTGAAAACCATGTCGTGGCACTCCTAGCGAATATAAGATCTGGTCCAGAAATTCGGTCTGTTGAATGTGCTTTAAGAACTGCTTTTGCTTTGCTGCTTTTTGGCACGATTTGACCTAAGGATTTGTGTTCCATGCGTAATTCGCGACCATTAGCAAGTGTGTTGCAATCCATAAAGGGAGAACTATGCCTAGAATGTAGTAGGGAACGAGAGGGTATCTCTAACTTGGAAATTATAAGGATGCAAGATCCTCCTTCTACAGTCACATAAAGTAAGCCCAAACATACCGATGGGCTTCCAACAGCGCCATATCGATCGCCATTGCAGTGAAGCACATATCCCAGAACTTCCGTCGAAACGCTATCAAACGTTGCTCAAATGTTAGAGTACAGCAGACTTGAACCATGAAAATCTTCATCCCAAAATTGAAAGGTACAGTCATGCGAGAAATCCCGATTATGCGCCAACATTCCAAAAACTGCGGTTGGCACGTATATGCAAGTTTCAGCGGTCGTAGTAAGGAGTGAAATCTAATAACAATACTTACCGATCGTTCTGGGTTTGTACCAAAAACTGTTTCGCTTATAGCGACTTCCGTGCAGAGATGTGATTGAGAAGAGAACATCGGAAAATCTAACACGAACGATAACCGATGAGATTACTTTCGGAGATCGGCGTGCCGTGTAATGCTTAAGCAACCGGTCTTTTTTGGTTAAGATGCTCAAAAACTTGTGAAAAATTTCATCAAATTAGCTAGACGAAAGAATCGACATAATTAAAGCGTGTTTTTTTAGGAACACAAAAAGTTTTTAAATTGTTGAGAGATTTCGCAAAAGTCGTTGAGCAATTTTTGCAAAACAGTTGTTCCGCAAAATCGATTTTTGCAAATTTAGACCATACAGATTTAAATTTGCAAAACGAATTGATGCAGTACCACATCTGTGGGAACACACAAATGTCTGTCTGCCTGTCTGTCCTTCGGTTAGCTTCAGTTCGAAGCTAGTTAGTCTACAAGCATTAACTTTGGTGGGTATAGTAATAATCAGCAAAGGTCATTATTTCAAGTTTTCAAATACTAAGGGTCATTCAAACTTCCATTGCTCAATTTCAACTCCATTAATCTTTCACACAGAAATACGTATATGGTAACGAAAAGCCGAAAAAGGGATATATATATATATATATATATATAAAGAAAAGCGTTCATTGGAGCACAACGACAAATGCCCTAATAAGGGAACATACAGCATATCACACCCTCTCACACCAGGCTTATCCACCTTCCTTCCCCTCATCTCCGCCACCTCCCTCCCTCCCAGTTCTCATAGAATCAAAAATTTTTAGATTCCAAAATTCTCTTCAAATCAAGCAGGAAGTAAAGGCCAAGTATTTCAATAACACGTATGTACAAACTACAACAAACCCCCTCATACATAATGTGCTTGTCCAACCGTTTATCGCAAATAAAATTCTATACAATGAGGTTAGCAAGATATGCTGTAGCAGAAAGACTCTGTTTTACTTTAGGAAAAAAAAACAGATGCAGATTTTTTGTTTATCAACAGACTACATAACCATATGCAAATTGCTTGAGACCATGTCAAAATTTTAAGAGAAAAAAGCTTTAATTTGAGTCCCAAACTTATAGGGTCGCTTCAACGTGTATTACATAATAAAACCTTCTTTTTCTGATCTTTCCCATGTCCCGCACATACATATGACCATCGAAATTGATTTCATACTACTGGGTGGCGTGACTTCATCTCACTTTCTTCTTCATGAATCTTCGACACGTCAAGAGGTTTTTGACAAACAAACATATCATCGATTGCGTGAGGAAATACTGGCGATTCATTGTGCCGCTAATTCTAAGTCATTCACGTAGCGATCTATGCTGTCTCCTAGAACTAAATCTTTAACAACCTATGTCTGTGTATCTCTTGTTGAAAGTTGAAGCTGAGTTTCACCATATAACTAATGTTTATTTTCCACAGCATAACTGAGGGTCTTGGTTTTCACTGAAACATAAGCTACTGTTTCAAGTCTTATGAAATTGCGACAAACCGTTTAACTGCACTAAAAATATCATGGTAGCCGGATTGTAGCTTCTTCAGTAAAGGCAGCCTCCTTCAATCAAGCGCTTTGTATAAAATCTAGAAGGTGCTGGAATTTCTTCCTTCGATTTTGATCTCATCTAGGGAAGCGATTCAAGATGAAAGTTAAGTCGTTTCGACCTCTACGACCAGCAGAATCTACGCACGTTCACTCCTCAACCTATAGTTAGTTTTGCAACCTTATAGAACGATCTGGAAAATTTGTGAAAATTTAAAAATTCTCCATCAGCAGTAATGCCTACCACGATTGTACGTTCTGCAAACAGATTCTCATTAGTTGCGACACTTATAGGAGAGTAGCTTGTAAGCAGAACGATAGCTTGTAAGCAGAACGAAAGTCACGCAATCGTTAAGCATGATTTATGTCTTCGACGTATGTTGTGAGAAATATTTTCAATAACAGTAATTTGTTGACGGTGCTGTTGCGTCTGACAGCGTCATAAAATTCTTCCCACTCAAATGAACTCTCAAATGTGGCCACAAATGCTTCTCCTTTAGAAAAAAAAATTCGAAAAACGCAAACAATTGATGCTAACATTTTACGCTCGACAAACGTTTTTGTTGAGCACGTCACAACGCTACGTTGATGAATGGCATTCCGGACAAGTTCCATGTATCGAAACTTATTATAATGCAAAAACCTGGTATAGTAACTAGAATTCATCAAAACAATTTGAAAACCTATTGTGATTTGCAGAAAATTTGATGTTTGTCTATATTTTCTTCGCTTCACATCTGTCACCTGTGAATTGCAATGTTTTCACTCGGTCACGTTCATCAGAATGCCAGTTGAAAACTATTTTTCTTTGCAAACTTGTGAAAATCGTTTCATTCGAGGGTCGCAAGATTGCATTCAATCCACTGCTCTGCCTGCTGTCCCGATGACATCAAGAAGAATGGAATTGTCGAGAATTTCATCTGATACCGACAAAATCATGTAATTTTGAAGTCCTCAAATTGGAATAGACGCAGTACAGGATGCGGATTCCGTCCGACAAACATGGATTTCTGTATCATTTTGTATTTTGGAGTTACTTTCAACAGCATCTCTCGGATAGCTGCAAATTTTCGGGGTCCTCATAAGCAAATCAAAGGTGTTCTAGGCATCTTCAAGTCTATTATGCCCCGACAAACTCAACTTTCCAGAGTTTTCGAGGAATCTGAGAAAGATAACATGCTTGATCGGAAACAGCTATCGTTACGCCACCGCTGTAATTGCAGCAGCAATGTTAAGGATACCAAGGACACCTGAAGGCATCCATGTTATCATACTCAATGATTCTTGTTCACGACTTGTAAACTGGCAGTGTGTGACTAACGTTTAAGCCACTCCAACGTTGTGTCTTGTCAGTCATTAGAAAAAAAAATTACTTTCCCTGTATGGATTTTGAAAGCAGACAACAGGGCTCATGAAGATCACGTACACTCACACGGGGGGACAGCACATGTTAATAACAAAATCCTTTACAAACCATTTGTACGCTTTCTGTTTACAGTAACAACACGACTTTTTTGTCGCGTTTTAGTATGCAGATGTCCTCTAATTAAATAATCGTGATTCATTTAAGATGGAATGCATGATCTCTTCATGCAACATATAAAAAAATATAGACATCACTTCTTTTGCATCTTGCAAGAAGTTTTTAAAAAAAATAAAATAAAATCGTGCAGATCGTATCCGATCGCATGAGATAAAACAGCATAATGTAGCATCCATCGGTCATCATCGAATTGTACTTTCATAGCATGCTTCAAAGATCATCCGATCGAACAACGATGACTATAGTTGCGCTTTCTTTTGAAAACGGCTTCTTTAGGGAGGCAAAAATTTCTCGACCAGTTCTTCGGATGATTTTTTCACATTTTTTGGTGACCGCTCAAGAATTAGAAGATGTCCGTAAGTTTGCATGGTTTTAATAAGTTAAAAAATATTCGTAAATCACCGTTATCGGTACAGCTGTATGAAATCAGCTATAGCTAAATAGTTTGCTGTTTTTCATTTCAAAAATCAAATTTCCCCC
>JPKZ01001757.1:560543-572212 GCA_000803305.1 Toxocara canis
ATCTGGTGGAGGAGTACTTGCAGAGGGGTAAGGGCAACTGATTGTAATCGACTTAGCAATCTCATTCAGGGGTGCTGCTTATCAAATTTGAACGACTTTTCAATTTTTTTTCTACGACGAAACGCAGAGAGTGATTTCGTTTTATTTTTTTTAAACAAAAAATTTTTTTAAAGAATTTCTTTTTTGTTCTAAATTTTGTCTTACAACTGCAACTTCAAGTTCCACCGCTGACGGGTATGTTTCAGAAAATTTACTTAAACCACCCATAAGCGCGCCTTACTTGCTAACTCTTCATAGAAATGTTCAATTTTTGCTATACACTGTTGCATTAATTCTTAAGCAATTTCAGGAATCCCGTTTCGGCCATCGTGGAACGTATAGAAACATACAGCATAATAGCTCATCTAATACATTCGCTATTTGTCAACTACCCATCTGTTAAATACACTACAGACGATTGGTGAAAATATTATTTATAATGGCTTTATGCGGCAAATGAAATAAGGATTTTTAAAAAAACCTGTATATTACTTTTAATTGCTAAACGAGCATCACTTGTCTTTATTTGCCTTTCTACTTCCACCTCTACTGATACGGATTTGCACATCATTGATGCCACTTTTGTAGGAATTCTTCATGTTTTTTAACGGTAATGCACTCTACTATGGTACACCAAAGCACTTGCATCCAGCTGACACTCCAAGTTGCAGCAGAATAATTTTTTGCAAGGCTGAGAAAGTGTTCTACAAACCCCCTCTCTTCTTACTGAAAACTGCAGGGCCCAAGTGATGTTACTGGCGCGCAAGTACACATAGTACAAACGGGTACAGGTGAATACTTTGTATTGCAGAAATAATAGCCTGTACAGCGATGGCCAAAAGTATTAAGAGCTGAACGGGCGGGCGTAACAAGGAAACGTATGTCTAATTAGAATATGCGCTCACTTTTGTCAAGTTGCATGGCCAGGCAGGTCCCCGCAAACCAATAGTGAAGTAAGCGAATTTGAATGCGTTTGCCGCATGAAAATTACCCCCTGATTGGTGGTCTCTTTTACGAATGCACGATGCGCATCGCAGAGTGCATTCGATGCAACCACAAAATCCCAAACAATACCTGTTCGACGTTAACCATTCTCATCGCGATCACGGCTTAGTTCTCCTCCTCCTCCTCCTCCACATCCCCCTTTCCACCTCCCCTCCCCCTCATGCCCCTACAAAGGTAAGGTGGCTGGGAAATCAAATATCTCAACCAAATCCCTTCCCTTGAAAACATGAAAGACGTGGTGCAACTCACAGCGCTCTTCATTTTCCCGTTGATGAGAACGTTGCCAACTGTCCCATACCACTTAGTCCCGTTTTCCCATACAAAGGGCGTGAACTGCTGACCCTTATAAAATTCGAGAACATTCCCGACAAAGTCGATGAGTATGAACTGGAGTTAGATTTATAGCTGTAAGATAGTTGAATATTTATTGGATTTGTTGGTAGTTGAATATATGAACTTTGACTGGAAAAAGATAGTTGAATATATGAATAATTATTGAATAATATTTTTAACTTGAAGTTGAATTGGCGTCTCCCTTGGAGAAATTTTTGATGACTGTGAAAGACTGTAAAAGATGTGTTAGGTCTCACGACACGCAAAAAAAGCATATGCATTGTGGCAGTTGATGTGGTCGAGAACAGCTCCGCCTTTGAAGCGACTTTATTGAAGAATCATTATTTAAAAAGGAAAACTTTTCTTGCATGTCTTCAATTCCGATGACAAATTTTCCCTGCATGACAGTAATTTACTTTTTTGACCGGCACAGAATTGAAGAAATCAAAGCGTTTTTTAACAACCACGAGAAAAACCGTTTTCAAAATGTATGTATATGCCTAGATATAAGTAGGAATATAAATATACATGCATGCATATATACATATATACATATAAATACTTTTTTTTTTCGCAGACAGTCCAACACAAATAAATTCAAAATGATGAAATGGCCTGATAGAGACGAATCTGACAGAAATGAGAGCAAAGATAGTCACGTCTACTTCTTTTTTCTTTCCATACAGCACTAGAATAACATTGCTGAAATACTATAAGGTTGGTGGTGCGTCATCGTCGTCAACGGTCTCGTTCAACGACATGATTATATAACCCGAATGTGTCTATATTTCATCTGAAGGAATCGGCTGAGCCATCGGAGCTGTTGGCTAGTTTAAGGTAATATGCGAAATGAACGCTAGATGTAAAGTCTTACGAACTTAATTGTTCCATAATCACTACGTTAAAAATCTCAATAATGCGAAAAAAGGAAGTTGAGATAAGGTTGAAATCGGTAATAAGAGTGAGTTGTTTCCGACCGTCAGCGAAATATACGCTGTTTTTGAATACTGATGAATAGAATTGTATAATCAAATATCACAACTGTTCCTCGGTCATTCAGTCCCAAAATATACTGCTAAGAAATTCCACGTTTTGTCAATTTCTCGTTTCTTGCAATAACCTTTAAAAATCCATCTTTCGAATTTCCACGCAATTTTCAGAAATATATTCAGAAGCGTTGCACGGAGATATTTGCAAACATAGTTTGTGCCAGTATATTGTCAAAAGAGAAAGCAATGATCAAAACATGTGCATTTTCACCCGCAGCTGTTATCTCTATGTAATGGCTTTTCTCAATCCTCCGCTCCTCTAAAAATGGCGCCGTCCCAAACCAATTCATCGTTAAATGTCTACGCGTTGAAAATAAACAACAGGGTGATGGGTCGATCGTGTAGGGTCAAACAAAGAAAAGAGCGGTACATATTTTAGAATGCGCGAAACAGATGTTGAATGATGTTCGGTTGTGTTGCTGCTAGCGACGAAGGATAATATTTCGCGCATCACAAGCGGTAGGAAACCGATTGGCATTTAACCTTGCCGAAAACATGAAACTGCCTTTGTTGGTTTAGAAAACGCTCAGATGTTGTACGCAAGCCGTCATTAGCACATATTTCCGACATGAACAAATTGCTTCAACAATGAAGGTTTGAAGCGTGCTAATTTAGACGGTAGCCAAACGGACTGTGAACGTCTCTTTTGCTTGCTTCTGTCTGGGAAGAAGTTCTTAGTTTAGAGAATAGCAATTAGAACAATTCAGTTCTATTCGATTCGACTTGCTCGTTTCAGGATGTCTCATTCTTACCTAGTTTCCGCCATCGAAATGGCTCACGTTATCGGCCGAACTTTTCAATCAGTTTTCTTTCGCCCAAGTTTTCATTCAGTCTTCTTTCATTCGCCCAGGAAGTATGAACCTCTGCGTTGATGAATTTCGTTTTCGGCATATTTCGGTATATGAATTTCTTATACAATTCACTTGAATCAGTCTTCGCATGGACTGCGATGTTTGTTTATTGATAAAAGTATGTTTTTTTAAAATCCATCCATTTCTTCAAATAGTCTCCATTTTTTAAAACGCTTTCCAGTTTTTTAAAATGCCATCCAATTTGTGTAACAATGAAATGTTTCACTGAGAAAATTTTCGACGTAAAGTCAATGCATTTAGCATTTTCTCTCGACCGTTTCCCCTCTTTAAAGAAACGCGAGTGCTGCAGATAAGCGAATGTCGAGTGTTTCCCATTGGTTTGCCCCATTCGAAGGTTCCTTCGGTGTTCACATTTCACATCTACAATCAGCGTTCTGCCTTCTATCTTAACGACCATCTAGATCGTCAACGTTGGCTTTACGCTACATCAAAACACGCTTCTTCCATTCCATTGCGTTCACTTGCAATGCGTATCGAACATGCAACAAGAGAGCATCCTTAAAAACGCGTTTTATTGTGTATACATGTGCGTGTGCATACGACCATCAACGATCACCAAATTGGTGCGCACATTTCAAACCGGAAATTCAGCTTTTCATACAAATCTGCATGCATGTGCTCATAGATGCATGAACGATTAAATGACTGAGCGGTTGCCTCGTACACCTATCCATGGAATGATAATAGAAATGTGATTTCAATGGAAAAAAAATCGATAAAAAAATTCAATCATCAGAAATCTAATTTTTCATTTTGTTCACCAGAAAAGGACGTGAAAGTTTTTCCGAATTTCGGGAAACTATTCCAAATAAGCTTAAAAAGTGAAAACCACTCTTCATGGCGATCCTCCCTCCAACTTCACCCTTCCCTTTTAACAGTGTTCAGATAGCAGCGGCGATAGTGAAATTAATCGCTTCGAAAATACGCATGCTGTTGTCGGCAATCCCAAACAATGAAACACTGGTCTTTGTGTGGGTGGCTGTTGAATTCTTTGGCATTGCCTAGTGAATAAATTACACGTAAACTGTTTACGTCTTTTTTTGTCGAGTGAGGATGCAATGAGGCTGCTTCAGAGAACGAGGCAATCGTGTTCGTATAATTGGCTTTTCGAACAATAATATCTTGAAATTTCTGTCACAACAAAGAAAATTTTGTTGTTGTTTTTCGACAAAGTCAAAACGATCAGCATCGTACATTAAAGAACACATTGCTTTTATTCGCTTTCCACTTCTGCCACGCCCCAAATATTTACCCGCTCAATGACCACATTTCAGACGATACCATCTATAGAGGAAACAACAACCTTTCACTTATGTTACTCATAGTGTACGCATCCATGAAAGCAAGTTTGATATTTTCACAATAAAAATCTAATTTTAAAGCATACATCAGTGGTCCGCCCTCTTTGTCGACCAAATAACCTATACGTATTATTCCTCTTTGTTTTTCTCTCTTCACTCACAAATTATCCGCTTTTATAATTTGCAATCGTTCATCTGTATAATGATGTGTTTTACTCATTTGTATTAGAAGTAAAAGTATTTATAGAAATGAAAAGTAAAGAAAAGAATATGAACACACTTGGTCGCTGAATGATAACATGATCAACCTGATTCTTTTATTATAAAACAGAAAATTAGTTGTTTTGAGCGCATCAAAGCGATCTTTTCTTTGTTCAGCAATGAAAGTGTGCGTTTCTATAGAAGGGTAATGTTACATTCGACAAACATGTGGTAGTATTGCTTTTTTTGTATGCAATAAGTGATGTTTTTGATTCGTATCGCTTTCATCAGTCGTACAACTTTCGACAACAAGCGCATTAAATGCAACCAGCGACTGGTTGGTTGGTCTATTTGCCGCGAAATATTGACATCAAAGGAAACCAATCGGACGGTACTTCAAAACGATCTCAAGATGTCTCAAAACTGGTGAAACAAACATGGCATCTAGAGTGTACTTATTCTGATTTTGAAAATACACTTACCATTTTTGTATTTCTCGTGTTTTAATGATAAAAAAAACGATGCTGAACACGAAGGCATTAACGATAGCCACCTTATAAAGTTACGCTATTTAGCAATTTTTTAAAATATCTATCACGCGAAATAACAAGCTATTCCATCAAAGTGGTAAGAAATTTTGGCAAAAAAAAGCTTGCTGATGGGCATACATCAACAAATCGATGGGGGTACTTCCTAGTCAGTAATATAGTAAGCAATAATGCGTTTTTTGAAGAGAAAACCGTTCTTAAAAGCTGTTATAGCTAAAAATTTTACAGGTTTTCCAATTGATTTCAAGGCCACCAGAAGTGTCGATCAATCGAAATTTAAACTGCGCCGAAGTGTTGTTCAGCTGAAGTGCGTGACAGGGTCATCGATGAGTTTTTCATCGATGAACCACAACACAACAGATGTACTTTTGTTCCAGTAGTAGATATCCGCAAGTTAGTCTCAACAAAAAGTCTACGTCCTCCGTTCTTGAATAAAAGTATCTCTTTTCTGTAGTCAGGTAATTTTTTTAGTCCAGCCGATCCGTTCTTACTGAAACGAAAAGCTAGCTGCTACAGCATGGGCAGGCTTAACACTTGCAGATGTCATCAATTGGCGTGGCGCCACGGCGTAGGCATCACATGCAAAAGCGATCTGATAAATATGCATGAGAAGGTGAAAGCAAACTGAACGTTTCGAAAATCACATTCGAAGAGGATAGCTAATTACGGACAGTCCTCTATTTATGAAATTCCCAGCATTAATTATCACCACCATGAACAGACCTGTCCACAACCTTTTACTTTTGTCTGTGACGTTTTCGGCTTTCTAGAAGGACAAGTTTCCGCCTTCGGAAAGAGGGAGGACTGGTTAAATGCAAAAAACCTGTAATATATATATATATATATATATATATTTATAATGTACGTACCCGCCAACCTGCCAGCCTACCAGCCTACATACAAGACGCCTACATTGTTTCACATTTGTAATGTTGTGCATTGAAAGATAGAATACAAGACGGACATTAAAAACAGCCTTTTCGTTTGTAACTCGTTCTTAAGTAAAATAATGCTTGAGCCCCCCTCTAAAATAGGCAACAAGCCAACTTCGGTTCCCTTCCACGTAATAGTAACAATTGTAACTTTGGCCAGTCTGAACAGCCACTGTGGCGCAATTAATTACGACCCACACAACCGGATCATCTTGCGCCGTAATGCTCGTATGCTTTAACGAAAAGAACCATATCTTACGAGCTTCTCAGAGCGCAATCACACATTGGACATTCCGCGATAGAACATTAGCATTTGTCTCTGAAGTGATTATCAGCGGCAGAGTACTCTTATCGGGCCATTCCAGCGTTATTGCTTGTGCTATTGTATCCCACTAGTGATCTATTACTTCTGCAGCTTATCCTGCGAGATGGGGGAGGGGAGGGGGGGGGTGTGGGGATGTGGAAAGCAGACGATATGGTGAGAAATTTAAGAGATTTTGGATTACAAAAAGGAAGGTTAGCTAATGAAGTTGTAATTTTGCCAATCATTCCTAGTGAACATGAATTTTCACACTATCACTTTTGAAAAAAACGCTCTCATTTAAATACCTTTCTTTTATTACTCTTTCATTGCTCCTTTCTTACAACTCATACAAACGTTTTGTAGCCAAAGAGATATCCGAAAAAGGAGTCAACACTTCAACTGATCGAACATGACGGGTAGATCCGTACTTGTTAAGGAGCTCAGGAAATCGGCGCTCAATGGAGAGTGATTCAGGAAAACTGTTTACTCAGCGACAGCCTCTTGCGGTAACAGATCGGTATTGTTTTTGCTTTCCTTGGATACCTGATTGTGCCGCAACGCAATTTCGTCGCTTCAAGTGTTTTCACAAACATTTGACTTCGGTAACAGCTGAGTCTATATCACACCGAAAATGTGACCGGCATGCAACTCTGCCTGGCGCATCATTTACATACGTTGCACATATCACTAGGCCTCAATATGACACCCGCTTCATATTCTGACTTGCTAAGACCCTGATGATTGCCTTAAAATAGTTTTAACCGCCTTGAAAAGTTCTTGTTTCATTATTCGCCCTCTAAATAAAATCGTTCGCTTATATAATCCATGCAATTGTACACCTGGCCCAGTGCACAACGTTTGCAACACTACAATCCTCCCGTCTAGCTGTTCAACTCATTCACATTCTTTCTCTACCACTCCTGCCCTCCCAGTTGTACTGATTTATACCCTTTCTATTTCTGATAACTCCGTCCTTCCTGCTTCTACCATCCGGAAAATTCTTTCCCTACAGGCTGGGGCAACACAAGAGCAGATCTAAGCCTTTTCTTACCTCATAGTTGATAGCAACGCTTTGTTCTTACAGTACATAATACATGCCCAATGATAACCTGCAACAAAACCATGTTTGTGACAACGCTTTGTTTTTGCAAGTTGTAGTTTGTGCCTTATAATTAGCTGCAATGAGGTCACGTTTATGGCAATATTCCCATTTGTAACAATTGCCTTGCTTGTCTTTCTAAACGTCATCGTTAATTAATGAAGTATCTTGAAGCAGATGAACGCTTGAGACGTCACATACCAACGCTAAGGTTAGCCAACAGCGTTAAGTATCCATTGGTCCTACTATAATCAGTTATTGAAAATTATGTTTATTTTGTTATTTCCTCAAAACAAATAATTCGAACTTATATGTCCGTATTGCGGTATTCATATGAATTTCCACATGTACAACAAATGTGGAATGCATTATTTCTGCATTTAGTACGATTCAAACCTTATGGGTTCCCGTTACACACTGAGATGGACGATATTATATCAGACGATATTATATCATAGCTGCCTTTTTTTTCCTTCCTTTAAATTTGAAGCTGCAAATGAACAGTCAGTTTGACATGATCGCGAAATGTTAATGCGGTATGAATTGAAAACGTCATGTACTCGACCCACCCTCCCTTCCTCTTCTTCCTCCCGCCCCACCCCACCCTTAAATCGGATGTCATCAAAAGAAACTTCTCAACGATACAAGAAAGCATGACAAGATCAAACGGGTATGCTATATAGATCACAAGTGCAAAATCAACGATTTTTGCCTATACAGTAAGAAATGTGAGCTCGACGAAACAACCACGCTGTGTATCATCGGTTCAATACTTCTGAACGAATTGAAAGTTTCTCAATCGAATACATACAAAAATGAGTTCTGGAGAATCATCTCATTTACCATTTCCCTCTTCATCAACTAAACGATTATCAGGTGCAAAAGTGACGATGTAAAAACTACTTTTATTGCGACATGTTATGATGGAGTGGAAAGTTGAGGATGGAATCGTTGCATAAACAATCAAACACCGATGAACCACATCATCGATTTACTGAAATGGTGGTTCATTCAGCCAGCCACCTGAATCGCCTTGCTTAAACGACACTTGGCCTGGGTTTTGTCAACTGTTATTCGTTATTTACTCGAGATTTTTCAATATCTAACGTTCTCGCACTATGGCGATAATGCTTTTATATCTGGCACATATTCGTCTCAAAAAAATCTAATTAGTTGCACGACTCGTCCAAGTTTCAGACTAACACAAATTCGGATGGTTGAAACTTTGAGTTAACCTGGGAAAAAATGAATGAGAGATGGCAAACTTTCAGAAACACATCATGTTAGCCGCCTTTGAGACGGCTTCGATTAAACCTTCAAAGATAAAACTGAAAAGTCATTCACTTCCAAAAATAGGAAATTTGATGAACAGAATTCACTGACCGATCCTTAAAAACTAAACGATATTAAGTTTTTCGGTTTGTCACTGGATGGATTATGAAAGAGATGTGTGCGCATACCCAAACGAACACTTATAGCCTCGCCACATGAAATATTTTTTGCAAGCATTCGTTGTGAAAACATGCATGAAGATAGCAATCACAAAAGCACTATACGAACCTCTTTGGCGCCAAATTAAGACCCACGCATGCTCTCCGATGTCCTTCAACGGGCACCTTTAGTGTTATTTCGTCATTTTTGCGATTTTGGTTCGTTTACTTGCAACATTGTGAGCTCGAGTGAAAGCGCACGCGCCAGTTCGGCGAAATGAACTCTCGCGATCGACCACTTTCCCTTTTGCACCGCATTTAAGTCAGCAATCGCTTTAAGACAGGTTCGGTGAACGCGATGAAATTTTTTAAGAGTTTCCCGTCTTTATAGAAATTCCTTCCCCCCAGTTCCATATCCTTACCTTCATTTTTTTCATTTGGGCTTCTCAAAACCAATTACAAGAAACATTGACGAAGTAAAAGAAAGTGACGGATTTCTCAAAAAAGCAAGAATTAACAAAATTTACAAAAATTTTTCAAAATCGATATCGAAATACAAGAAATTAACTGCCTCAAATTTTTTATGTATACATTTCACCAAAATTCTCCTTCATTTATTTCCTCATCCGTTGCTTTCATTAACTTTGCAAAAGACTAAACGAAATATCAAAAGACCCCTCAACAATCCATTCGATTTTCATCATCCAGTCTGAACAACAAAGTGATGTCGTTTGGACAAGAAGTTAGGGAGAGAAATGAAAAACAACCAAATTCGCTTCGCATTTGTAAATTTTTTCGAAGCAGCTTCAACTGTTTTCTTACACATAAATGAGAATCCATAAAGAAGTAGGGAACGCTTTTCCTTCTGTTGGGAGAAAGTGGTTAGGGTACGCAACAAAACATTAACATTCACAACATCCTTAAGCAACCTTCGTTTTGAATTCTCCTTCGCCTTCTAACTTACTCATGATTCCATCCCGAACAAGCAAGCACTGAGTTTTGTGAATAGCAAACACCGTTTCTTCTGCCTTCCTCTATAGTCAGTACACGAAAGTTTAACACTCCGAACCTAGGTCATACCTATATCCATTGATAACCAAGAAAGTACGTATGGTTTGTACATATAGCTTGTAGCGAAACAATGCCTGCCCGAAAAAGTCGGAGGGGGTGGGGAGAGAGAAGCCAGAACGATCATAGCCAACGCCCGGATTTCCCATTACTTTGAATGCAAAATCCAGAACACCGAAATAATAGAATTTTCGAAAAAAAATTCTTTAAAAATCATCGCTAAACACAAAACTTTCAATGTTTTGCATTCTCCTAAGTTTTAGTGAGGATGGCACCTCACCAACAGCAAATTTTTGTTTTGTTCGCCACTGTATGCAGTTGAACTACCTACCACAACATTTTTATCTTGCAAGTGCCATGATACCTACTTTTCTGAAAACCTAATTTTACTATAGCGTTCACAAAATGTTAATGACTCTATTCGCTTACTCTTCAATTCTCTCTCTCCCGCTCTCTCTCCTCAACTTCAGCACCAACACGATGACATCGGAAAAGCCAATTCTTATTGAAAAAGTTGGGTTCGATGAAAATAGATTATGATGCATCTGCATTGTCGCATCAGATCGAATCAAAAGTCTCCCAGAAAGTCATTAGTCTATTCAACTGCTTAGAGAATCTTCAAAACATAAATTTTTATGTTTAAAAAAACGATGCATATATATAACAAAAATAGCGATGCATATTGGTGATTAAATGATACGGAAAACAACTAGGCGCTTCTAAACAGATAGTTAATGTGTGTGAAGGGCGCGTACAATAATAATACAACATGATAGGCGAACAAACTGAATGTGAAAGCGCATGCATAAATGAAGGAAAAAAAGGAAACAGTAGTGAAGAAAATTAGCGAAATATTCAGCAGGAGTGATTCACTAAATGCTTTACACCAAAAAACCATCATAGAGAATGGCTTAATTTTTTATATTACAATATAAAGCGAATTTTTGAATGTGCTCGATGGGAGGAGATACAGGACCACCGAGTTTCCATTCGTAAGCCATAAGACATTTGAATGGACTGATTGACATAGCTGACAACGTTATAGTATACGAAAAAAACGTTACAAATATGCGACATAACAAAAATAATATAATCGAGGAATCTTTACTGCCTCACATTTTGAAGATTTCACGAAATATACTGACTTACTCATCGAAATATTATTTCCAAAATATCGCTTTTTTTTCGAGTTCAAAAAACATCACATGACAATTGTATGCTCAAAAATTCGTGAGCGTTTTTTAACATTCATACAACAAACCAGATGATATGCGATCCCAACTATTGCAGAAAACGGTTGCAGTTTATGCAAACCATTTGGCTCATCTTTTCGTAACGGTGTCCTTAGCACTACATCTCGATGCAGCAATGCTTTGCGATAAGTACTGAGCGCAACGATAGCAACTTCCAAACGTTAAAATTACAAGAAAACACCAACTGGAGTTGAACGCAGCTCTCAAAAGAACTCGTGAAAAAAACACACTCATC
>JPKZ01001757.1:572451-592199 GCA_000803305.1 Toxocara canis
TCAATGTTGACTTTTTCTCACGAACAGTCTCGTCACGTTATTTACACATCCCAATCGTGCACATCGTAAAAAATAGAGAACCTTCTTTACGTCGTAAAGAACCTTATCGGGATCGATTCGAGGTAGCATGGTATTAAGACGTGGTGACAGTATATTCTTGCAGGAGGTTTCATAAGTGTAATAATGATATGAAGCAGTAGCAAGAAATCGAAAAATCAACGGAAATTTCTCAATTCCTCTTTGCATCAAACGGGTTGTTGCCCACAGTTAGTCCCTCTGTCAACCTATCACACACAGTTGATTCAATAAGAAACAATCTGCCCAATTTATATCAAGCCTTCTTTGCACAGATGCAAAATGGAAGATTAAATAAATTAATAGGCATACATATACGTATGTAGGAAAACGAATGGGCCATACGTTTGCGTTGTGGGACAAACTCACAAACTTTACAGCAAGGCAGCAGCAGTGGTTAATAAAAATGAACACAGTATTTACAGAATGATGAAAAAAATAATTGCGGCCGCTTTGCCCTTGTTCGGATTCGTATCACTAAATGCACTGTACAAATTAAATGCCATCCGATGATGATGCATTCGGATATACTATTCTGGCCAAGTAATGCACAAAACAAAATGGTATAGAAAGCGTCATCGAAACAGAAAAAAACAAAAAAAAAAACAAAAACTACAAAAGCAAACCGCATTTAAGCATCGATGAAATAGAGATTGACAATATGATAAACTGAGGGCTTATGAATGAGAACTTTTTATTTTTTTCTTATTTCAAAAAACTTTATTCACAAAACTGGACGCTTTTTAAAAGTACTTAAATTTTCCAAAAAGATATTCTTATCTTTAGAAAATACATATGGTTACAGAGAGATTTTTTAAAACAAACCTATAAATCAATTACATCACTGTGGAAATGTTTCAGCGACCATCGCAGAAACAACTTAATGAAATAAGTAGTGCTCACAATGAAAACAAAATACGATGATCATATTTTGCCAATGATCGTTTCCCATTTCATTCATTTTGATAGCTAAACAACTCCACTTAAGGTGCCGATGATTATCGAATGATATTTCTCATCAAATGCCCTCAATTTATGAATTAAAAAAAAATACTTTTTAAGACACCGGGTAATTGGGACGCAGAGGTGGACATACACTTGAGTACGGAAAAACGATAGAAATTAATAACAGCGACAAAATAACACACCATCGTTACAAGACCACATATTCGACCTGGACTGAAAATAAAGCAAAAAAATTTTTCTCCAGACCTATTAAGTTGTAGGAAAATGAAAAAAAAATAAAATAAAATGCTTCAACCAACTCAGTTTGATAAAATAAAATTTAATAAAAACTATGATATTATTAGAAAGCATACGCTAGTCGAGAATTCTGCGAATGCTTAATATTCAGACGGTGATAGCAATACAGTTAATTGAGAGAATTCAAAAAGAGCAATTTATGGTTCTTCTGAACTACAATATACCGACAAACATGAGACAGTTCTTAGCACTAAGTAGATCAGGAGCAACATCTGTCAATCTCTTTGCAACCCCTCAAAGGATCGGATCTGAGTGTTCAATGGCAATGGTATGAGAATATCATTTTTTACTTAGTGCTTGACTTATGTATGCTTTGTTAAAGACAGAAGCATACATAAGTCAACCATTGTAGCGCATTCACAAACAATTCATTTCGATTTAAATATTTAACTTTTTTGTATTTAGAACTGCTGTATCGACAAAATCATGAACTTAAATTCCAATTCTAAGAGGGCGAGAAAGTAAAACAAAAAGGTATAACCGCACAACGTAAAATTCGCTAAATGATAAGCCTTCACGAAAACAACTTGTAACGAACGATGAGTCAATGCTTTTATGGCAGCTTTGTTAAAATTTTCAACAATCAAAACTATTAACGACAACAATTGCATATTGCAATAAATTGCTCGAATTTATTTTAGTCTTTTAAAGCAACTAATGAGATTTACGGATAAGCTGCCACAAAAATAAACGACAACGGATTCGTGAAAATAGCAAATAAATTATGAAAGCGCGGCAACTGCAGTTATTAAAAAGAACTAGCTTTGCGTTATCATAGAAATGCTTATTAAGTGTTCAAGAAAGAGCATTATTATGCCAATTTAGACTACAAAAAATTTTCTTTTGTGTAGTACGAACAGATGTAGTATGCAAAATAAACGTGATATGAAACCAACCTCGTTTCTTTCTCGAATTAGTAATCAGTGTTTTAATTCGTTTTGTATATGAGGCGAATAAGTTCACTAGACATCACTAAAGAGTTGATACCATAGCTCGATTTCAGCTTACCTTTAACAGCAATCATTCAAAATTTTAGCATTCGAGATCATTCTTCAATGGTAACAATATAAATTCGCAGTTTGGACAATAATTTCTTTCTCAATAACATCAGCAAAAGATAACCGAATAATCGCTGATAAATTTTTTCAAAAGAAAAAAAGGAGCTGACAGCGCCAAAATTTTCTAACACGTGAACATATTTCAAAAACTTTAGTTTTGCTTTGAAAACCTATTAAGGAATAGATAGATACTTGGGATAGACATAGTATTAGGGCTAAATACACTCCAAAATAGAAAGTCGGTCATTCAAGCAATAGCAAGCAAGCATAAAAACAAAAAACCGGTTGTGAAGGACCAAGAAAATAAGCGACGAGAGAGGGGAATAGACGAAATAAAATAACGATGAACAAGGAAAGTCTATGAAAATATCAACCATGCATGACAGGGTATATAACATCGCATAAAAACACAACATATTCAACGTTTAAGAAAGGCACTCAAGAACGATGTGTGTATATATGCGTGGGCTAAATGTACAAGTTCAGGTAGAAGAAACTCGAAAGAATTCGTGGTAAAACACGCACGCAAACTACGATACAATATTCGAGTAAAAAAACTGATTCGAAAAAAAATCGAGCAATGAGTTTTTTTTAAATAATCGGATTAATGCTTTCAGTGACAAGGTATATCGGAGACATTATTCAGATATACGTACGTAATGCAAAAAGCGAAAAATAAATAAAAAACAAATGAACGCACGCAAGTGATGTGCAATTAGACAGCAGGAAAAAAAATCGAATTTGGAATTACTCAAAAGCTAATAAATCTAGTTAGCTCCAATTGCATGCAAGTAGTATATTTATAAGTTTTTTTTTCGAACTTAACGGTAATTTCTAACGTTACTCCTGGCTTCAATTTTTGAAGTTTTTACATCCGAAATGTCGAATTTTTTGAAGTATTCATTTAAGTTTTTAATACTTTCGTGCTCTTCCACACTTTAAACTTTTTACTCTCGACCTCATCCATCTCCTGACCTCTCCCTCCCACTCTCCCTCACTTAAGGGCTGTGCTCCATCGGAACCATTAAAACCAATCCCTCCTGAATCAAAAGTAGAATGCTGACAAGAACCCAAAAGATAAAAATTGTTGGATATAATGGTTGCAAGCGAAAAGGAAAGACGGTGGGTAGGAAGGGGTCAGAAATTAAAAGAATACTGCAAAGGGTTGGTGAATGAACGCAATTCTTTCCCATTTCAAGATGACGCAGATGAAGCGTTGCTGATCTGTGCAAATACGGGTAATCGTGCTCGAGGTGGGTGCTCATTGGTGGACGGTTGGTTCGAGTAAGTCGATGGCGATGGAATATCTTCCAAACTCCATCCCAAGAAGTCGTTCAGCAAGCCAACACTGTCCAAATCGCTCGTAAAACTGCAACCGTTCCATGAATATCCCAATGCTGTCGCCCCACCCAAGATATCCATAGCATTAAATGTCACTGAAGGCCAATTGAAATAAGTGCCCTGAAAAAAAAGTGAATATATTTGGGCATGTTCACGAAGACAACACCATGAGTGCTGTGCTCAGTGTCATTAAAAATATCGAGCAGAACGACGTGTCAAAATGCAAGCAACGACCAGAACGATGTGTTCCTGAACTGTTCCAATTAGCTATAAGGAAAAAAAATATTAGATTCACCCTAATATTTCATCATTCGACAATCAAACAAGGACGATAATTCAGCCATGCATATATTGACATATTACATCGGAATGCACATAGGGAAAGAAAGAGGGAGGGAGCGGAGAAAACGACCCATATATTTTATCTTCTTTGTCAGTAATTTGTTCATTCAGTTTCTCAGTTAGGTGCCAAGATTAGAGAAGATTAGAGTTTGAAGGAAATTGCGAGTCGAAATAAGTGAGAATTTTATACTTCTTAGGAAAATTTCTATGGACGCGGTAGTAACATATTTACACAAAATACAGTAGTGAGTAAAGCAAAACGGAATGTGGAAGAGAAAAACCATACAGGTGTATTTCGAGAGTTGCCAGCGAAAGTACTCCAACTAGTTGTTGACATACTGCTAGCATTATCATCGAGGTCCAGAGATGGACTAGCCGAACCGAGGGGGCTTTCGCTACCTGAGCCCGCAGAGCTAGGTACTGGCGATTCGCCAGTTGAACCGCCACATCCTTGCGCATGTCCCACAGCAGTTGCCGGCGCACTCATCGCCATCATAACGGCCTTGGGTGCTCGTACTGCCGCAGTCGTATTACTGAAAATGAACAAATAAGTGCAAAAAAAAACGAAAAGGCATCAAAAGAAAACGGAAAAGGTCGATCATCTAATTCAACAAACACACCCAATCCGTTGGCTCTTTAACATTGTCACCGCTTTCGCAATAATATGATACAGTAGTCAGTATTTCATAAGAATCAAATTGACACATAAGTTTCAATAACTACATATCCCCCTATTAAACCCCGTATATAAACTCTATGCCGTAAGGAGTGCTTGTAAAGGAGAGCAAACGCCCTGAATGTAGCGCTCGGAGAGAAAATACCACTGTATTTTTGAAGAGTGAGAACATTAAAATTGAGTCTTTCCAATCAGCATTTTCGGAAAGGCGTTGAAAAAATATCTTTAAACGGAAATTTCGTACTTAAGAAGACAAAACAACAAGACCAATTATTATTAGCCAACTCATTCTAAAGCACGCGGCTAACGCTCAATAGAACTGCAATTAAGAAAGCCCGTCTTACGTGAAAGTGACGGTATTATTCCTTGCCGCATTGATGGTCGACGGTTCTTCGTTATGAATGAAATGGCATCGCGGTCCATAAGGACAATATCCTAACTGATGATATGATTGACAGTAGGCTGTCTTATATTTGGGATGACGCGGGATGGGTCTCTTTTCATGCTCACCGTGTGCGTATTGACATCTGAAATTTGAACTTCACTAAATTCTTCCTTCCAAACGACCACTTCTATTGTAGCTGACGAAAGAAGGCAGACGGTAATCAAATGAACGGCGATCGAAACATCTGCCTTATGCAGCAGTTTCTGAAATCGTTTGCTCACAAGTCGACAATCAGTGGTAATCGATGACCGCCCATAACTTTTGAGATCACTTTCCCCTACGCGCATCATTATTTCCACTCAGTAAGAACAACGCTAATATACGGTGGAGCGGTAGATCGACTGAATACCGGAAGCGGAACTGCTGGCTCAACTTCACTTTTATCCTTAACTTGAAGAAAGCTTGATATGTCACAAGAATACATTTTTCGCTCGGGACAACTGGGTGAAGGGAAGGGGAGGGGGAAGGGGAGGGAACGTCTTGTAGGAAGGCATGAATGAGTACAAAAGATGTTGGTTGGAGGATCTGGAGATTTTCTAGCTCAAAGCGTTCGTTTCAACGTCGTGCGGCAGCCAACTCTGCCCCATCCCAACCGACCGACGCTCCGCCGCAGAACTGATGGTCTGAATAGGAACATTAAGCAGCACAAAAGTCGGGCGCCTTCTTTGTATGCTATTCAGGAAACAGAGCTCAAAAATGCACCAGACAATGTATTTACGTATTATATTTGTGAGAATTGAGAACTGCATCGATGATTACTTTATCGATTATATCGATTAATCAGTCAAACGCCTGTACTGAATGTCGATAAGCCGCATAAATCAACTAAAAGAATAAAGAATAAAAATAATGAGGAAAGCGCATTGTAATAAGGCAGCAGAGGATAGCACATTATGAATGCATTCTGAGACGCGTATCGAGTTGACTATCTGAATACAATGCCAAAAAGAGAAATCTAAAGATGCGATTAAAAAGAGCATCAAAAATCTGACCTGTCACCATAATTGCAACGTCCATGGTCCATCCACGAACGGCACAATTCAGTTTTGTAGAGTTTCGGATTCTTTGGTTGCTGCGATGAAGAGATCGTTGATGACTGCGTTACATTTCCTTACGAAAAATTATTTTAAAACAATGATTACACGAGGAAAACAAAATCAGCAGCAAAAAATCGAAGAGTGGGATTTGAAAAAAAACAAGGAAATAACATCAAAATAAAATGAATTAATATAACTCAAATTTGAAAATTCTTTCAATTTCCATCGAAAAAAGATTTTGTGTTGGTCATGTTCATTTCGTAGACGACATACAACTTTCTAAGAAAAAAAAGGAATTATTGCATAAAGAGAGTTAAAAGCTTGAAAAAAGACCCTTTCTTTGGCACCAACGATACAGTTCGATGTGCACGACTGTAAAGCATGAAAACAGTTAAGATTAAACAAGCTCGGTCTTTTGCAGCGAGTTCTTCCGAGAAAATTCCAAAAAAATCTCGATTACAAATGGCCAAACATCAATTATGAAAACATCAATTATAAAAAGATCAATTATGAAAACCTACCATGACCAACAACAGGTGTACCTGGAGCTCCTACCGGTGAGTTCACACTTCCATTTACATTAGACATAACACCGTAAGCACGCCGGCCTCCATGACCGTAACGGCTCACTGCTGTCATCTAAAAAACGCATTTAAAAACTCTCTCGCACTTCGCAATGCTTTTAAACTCCTTCATCTTACTCAGATCCGTCGTTCTGGTCGTTATGTTTCCGCTATGGCTCGTCACCTTGTCAAAAAGAATTCAAGAATGGCAAAAAAAACCCAGCAGGTTCTGTATGTGACAGCTGGAGGCTTTATGATGCAACTCTGCCTTTGGTGCTCAGAATCAATATAACACTGATCTCCCAGCTGTCTACCTGAGATCCGAGAGAGGTCAAAGGCAACGCAATTTCACAAAAACTGAAAATGGAATCTCGACAACAATTAGGGAAAAGGAATTTCGAGCCATGATTAGTGTTGGGCACTTCTCTTCACTCCGCATGGGAATAAGGGAGAATAATTCGCGAAAATATCACCTGAAGGTAACATTTATGAGTTGCACAAATTTATAAAACTGACTGTTTAGCTCCCCTACGACCCCTCTCCCCCCTCCCCCAATTTGGAGAAGTCTTGCAAAGGGAAGGGGGGCGGGGGTGAAGCGGAAAAAGGGATGATAATTTCTGACTTTATGAACCAATCTAGAATGAACCCCATCACATTCAACGAATGACTATTTTAAAATAGCAACAAAATATATAAGGACGAGCAAACCAACCTGCTTAAGAGGAACTCCAGTGAAGCGATTGAGGTCAATTTGTAGCTGTTGATGAGCAGCAGAAGGAGTTTGAGGCTGATGAGGTGGTCGGTCGGGATGTATGCACGAGGTTCGCGAGAGTGATACGTGAGCAGTGCCCCTCGGCGTACACGACCTCTCCTGCTGCGGTTGCTGCTGTATTCGCAACGTTTTCGTCTGCTTTATTATCCACAGACTGCCTTGATGCACAACACTGCAATTAATTAATTCAAATATCTCTGCTGAAACGAAAAAAGACGACAAGGAAACGCTCAAATCATATATGCGCAAACGATTCAACGATTACACTTCATAACAACAAACAAAGGCACTAAGTAATCAAGGCGATTCAAGAAAATAGGCCAAAAAATGTTGTCCAACGAAGTGACCCAAGGTTTTCCTTCTCTTATGCGCACGTCCCCCCTGCTTTCGTCCTCTTCTCATCTCTAACTTTTTTCAGCACACTAATAGGCTTAAGTTACAAAGGTTCCTGCTATCAATTCCATACTTTGAACCTGCGACATCGCAATTAGCAGTGTACTACAAACAAAACTATTCAAGGGATAAGCAAGAAAGCAGTAACGGAATAAAACACTAGCGAACAAACGAAGATATATATAAAACAGGGAAGGTAAAAACAGAGAAAACAACGGCAAATTCATTGAACTGACTTAATTACACATTCAGAAATGGCAGTAAAAAGTAATACAGTGTAATATGGGAAACAATACTGAGAAGCTAAAATGAAACCAAAACGCTGATAAAATAAAAAGTTGTTATCCCCCTCAGTGAACTAGTCCGTATGTGCTGAGAAAGAAACCCGATTCTATTTGGGAATTATTTTCAAAAAAGAAAAAAAAACAACATCAGACAGACTGCAACAGCGAAAAATTGCAAATGCTGAGGGCGCAACTGTCGAATGTCTAATTGATGCAAAGTAGTTGATAGACTATGCCCCGCCCCCAACATCATTACTCTTACATCTATCCAGATATTCAAATAGTCAAAGTCTAAAGCTGCAAATTCACCATACGGCTGAAAGGAAAAGCATTTAAAAGACAGTAGCACTCAATGAACGCTAGGCGAACAATCGAGGAAGCATACGATGGAATCTGGAAACCGGTGTAGTCCGGTTAGAAGAAACGGCGATCAGCTGCTTGAAGTCACGAAGAAAAACCAGTTGTATTTTCTCCGAGTTACTAGTGCATAAGCAGTCGCTCGTTCAACTCCTTGAAACGTCCCTTCTACATCAAATATGAATGACTTTAAGGCATACTTAAGCAGCACACCTTACGGGTCAATGGCTTTTCCCGTCAAGAAGTTCGACAGAGATTTGCTTTGCGCGAAAATACAAAGTCCATATTTAGCGACATCGTTCTCGCATACTGGAAACTGAGAAGGAAATTCTATCCCCAATTTCCATCTTTCTGAAAGATGGATACAACGAACGAAGAAACGAAATAAGTGCACATTTAGGAAAACTATGAGAAGAGGATCACTGGACTGGGATAGTCCTAAAAATACTGATATAGGTTAAATCTAGCCCCCTCCCTTCCCCCTCCACCGCTTCCATCCTCACTTTTGCAACACTTGCTCTCATGAACTGACCATTAAAAATATATTCTGTCCTCAAGCTTTATATAGATACATTACTGCTGACTCTCCAGTCATTTGCAAACACAGACAAGTGAACAAGTTCTAGAATGTTAGCAGAAAGAAAAAAGAAAACGAATTCTTTCTTGACTTCTCACCGTAACTTTTACAATGATCTGTTTCTATCTTAGCCAGCAAATTTAAAAAAAAGTGAAAGCTTTTCTTTTTATTTGAAACTAACGAAATACTTTCACATTTCTCATTTTTGGTTGTAATCGGACGAACTACTTACAAGAAAAGAATCAATGGTGCGCAAAGTTTTATAAGTGTGTCAACGAGATTGAAAAAGATTCGTAACCGGAAAAAAAGCAACAAAACAAACTCGTAAACCTGCTTTCAATATGGGATTTGGTCACACTTCGATAGCGAAATTTGACAGACGACTTTAGACGGAAATTTTGGATTCCTATAATAACGATCTTTTCAAGCGTTTGATAGAAGTAAGATTTTAACTACGAGTAAACAGTTCGTAATGGAAGCGTAAGGGCAGTTTACGAGAGATAAAGAGAGCGAGTTAAAATGAGTTTTTTTAAAAATAACTCTCCTTCAAGAGACTAATTTTTCAAACGATTTGTGATGCGTGCCATGAGGTAACACAATATGCGCTTCCTGCATTCCTGGTTATACTGGTACAATAAACACTTCCACAAACCAACTATAGAATATTTAGTTAAGCGTAAACATTGCCGTCCGCCCAGCATCAAACTCTTAGCTCGTACCAATAAACTTCGTGATCGAGCAGTTTATCACTCGATCAAAATGGCTATGGCTATTGTTTTGAAATTTTCACGTTCGTTTTCTCGGAACATCGCATCCCGATATTCATATTTTGCATTTGTTCTTAATCGATGGAATCGTTTGCAACGTCCTGCAATGAATGAGCTCAAAATCGGTCCCATAAAATGAAATTGAGCATAACTACTCATCTGAGTGACCCTTCCCACAGCATCATTTCTCAGAAACTACAAATCATCCACAAACGTACAAGTCCTATTACACATTTTGTTTGGGAACCCTCACAGCGTTGCTGAATGTATATTCATATACATACATATATACATAAAATATATATATATATATATATGCCACGTTTTACTACGGTAATTTTCTAGTTCCTTTGCTCAACTTACCCAAGAGATAGACAAACACCTGTATAAAAAAGTGCAAGAGGTTCGGACAGGCCAAAACGTATGGTGTATACGCTAAACGCGCATAAAACATGTTCGCAAATAAGCGTTTTAAAACGGTCATCAGTGCTTATGAATCGTAATGGACATTTTAGACTTCTGTCAGCATTTAAGCGCACTAAATTTGAAGGCAGTCAAGCAGTCGTCAATTCAAAACGGCAATGCGGATGCCAAATGATCAAAGTGAGTAACTAAGAGCACAGTTCGCTTATGAGAGGCTAAAATCTGAGTGCTGCGAACTGCGGATGCAGAATGTGTGGTCAGCATTTGGGGAGTGGGAGGGGGGGAGAGGGGTACAATCTGGTTGCGGTTGCAGTCTTGCGTGCACGTTCACTTATCGATGTCACTACCATTCATAACGAGAAACTTCGTTTGCGTGTTTCCAGTAAATTGCTAATAAGTGAAGCGCATCCATTCATGAAAAGATGACGTCGCATTTGGTTGTTAATAGAAGGCTTTCGACTTAGAAGAGTTGACGCGCGACGAAAACTCGTAGCGATAGGATTACGTCACTTCCCGTGTTCAACACTTACGCCAGGATGGTTTGGAACACAAGATTGAACCGACCCCTGAAGAAATTTCGTTGGTTAACTTCTTAACTCATCATTCTCTCTCCCCCCCCCCTACTCCTTTTGTACTTTAGATGTAAATGAGCTGTGGCAGAATATGATCATTCCACAACTTCGGAAAACAAAACAATCAAACCCTGAAATGTGGCTTTTCGTCCGCGACTGAGTGGACGCCACTGCAGACAATTTGGTCGAACAGTGGGATCACAACCGCACAGAGTGGGAAGTGTCGCTGAAATTGACCCCACATCACATTCCTGTGTTTACTACTGCTAAGACAATTAAATGATGTTCATTGTGCATTGGGTGGGAATAAGACACGATCAAGAGAAGCAAAACCACCTGAGTAATTGCTTCTCAGTTTCTTTAATGCCATAGTGCTTACAGCTCGAATACTTAATTCTTTAGGAAAATTTTTCTACTTTTCCGAAAAGCTCGTTATAAGGAGACTCAAAACCTAGCGACGACATATCAAAAAGAGTCTTCTTCATTATGATTGTTATGCTTAAAGCAAGGAACAAAGGAGACCGCAAGTTGTTGGTGAGAAAGTAGTGACTTACTGTGAGTGGAGGATCGCAATTTTTACGGCTGCACAAAAGCGTTACGTAATATCGTTCGACATGAGATGTATTAAATGTGATACAACAGCTGCATGATGCATGAAACAGACAAGGCTCAGACAACGATTCCCTTATAAACAAACATCGATCGCTTTTACTTCGCCAACGAATCTGTTCCCCTACAACCCTTAAAATTGCCCGGGCTTAGTTTGGATTCTGTGTGTTAATAATATTTTTTCTGTCCTATACTCTTAATTAAACCTTTGAATTATGCATTGCTTTATGTCGCTATGGTATGAAAAAATAACTTTAAGTTAAACCCTCTGATATGTGTACAGCAAATGAAATAAGCCGATGAAAAAGTGCATAAACGAAGAGCAAACGATAGCAACAAATATCAATCAATACTAGTTATTCGTATGACAATACCATATGGAAGCAAACTACTAATGATTACCCGCGTTCTGCTCGGTGAATACGCACTCAACATTGAAAACATATAAGATGAAGAAGCTTGCAAAAAAAAAATGCCCGCATGAGGAAACCAAATTGCAATAACATTTACCTGTAAATATTAAAATCTCACTGGGCTATTTTTGCAGTTTTTCAAAGTATTCATCGATTTTTCCTCATGTTTCGTAAACATGTGCGGTTGTTACACGTTTTGTCAACATCCAACGTTTAATAAAATAATCAAGGCAAAACTGAAAAAAAGCACAGCTTTAAATAGGTATTTTAAGATTCTTCACTGCATACTTTATGAAGCTCACAAAGCAAAAATCCACCCAAACCCAGTAAAAAATTTCTACTTCATAGCCAAATATTATTACGACAAATGAATGAAGAAAAGTTCAAACCAATCAAAGCATCCTATTCCTCTCATTTGAACTAGACAAATACCGCCGTCTAGGATGCCCTAAGGTGATATAATCAACTCATACTGAATCGACAGCGATATTGGAAGAGTAAATCACCATTTTAGAAAGCCAATACAGGAAGAGCTGCTTTCAGTTCTAGTTTCGAGCTTGGTTCGCATTTAACCGCCATTAAGTATTGAGTAAATCTTGCCTATTAAACAGTCCACTCAGATAACTACTTTTATATGACACTTGGAAATGAGTGAGATAGGACAGAAGAGTTCGTTATTAGACGAGTAAATAAACCTCGAATGATTTTTTTTCCAAACTGGAATAAACGGTTTTCTAGGGCGCATGAGCCAACTAAATCAACGTGCCGCTTTATGAAAGTAGCTGGGCAGCAGTTGTTTTACAGCCTTACTTCCCTCTGAGATTATAAAAAGAATTCCGCCTCTCACTCTTTCTTTTCGGACCTCCACTTTCAGAATTTTTTTGATAACGCTGAAAAGAAAACAAGGTCTGCTATTTTACAGGTGAAAAAAGGAACACTCTATGCAGCTGAACAAGTGACACTCCAATTTATTCTGATCATCTGGCTGCTACCCTGTTTCGTATAATGACCAAATATGTTTTAGTGGTGGCAAGAAAGTTGACTCAAAGAGCCAAAATACAACTTAAACACTTATTAAATTGTTAAAATTGCCAAAAATTGCTCGTTTATTGCACAAAATCATCCATAATCGTTTCTACGCATAGAGTCTCAAATACTGGCCAATTTTCTAGACGTGTTGAACGCAACTCAGAACAAAACAATATATCGTTACAGAATTTACATGAAAACCATGATTTCAAGATTACATCTGCTTACTTTACTTTCACTCTTATGCGATTGATAGGTGATCTCGAGAAAAGAAAAACCTGAACAGTTGCTTTCGAAGGTTTAGTACACAACACGATAAGCACATAATGAAATGAACACACCCAGATAGTGGGCGGTGTTTTTTCTTTTAAAAATGTAAACGGCCTGAATTTTACATGGCACTTTGATTTTTCTGCTTGTGATTTCATTCGTTCACCTATCGCCTTTGTCATTTCATCGATGATACAATTTAAACGAACGTAGGAACTTTATATGTTCATATATAAAACGATGCTCTTTTTCCCCAACTGATTCTTGCAAATATCGACCTAAGAAAAGCGATTATAGGCGATCGAAGTTCCATTATAAAGTTGGCAATAGCCTCCCGTTTTATTAAATTCCATATCTCAGAGAATTTTAGCGCAAAATTAGACGCCAAAATAGTAGACTTTGAGCGGTTTTGCTACGGGGAATCAGTAGAGGTTTTCCATATGAGCGAATGCTTATGCATGCATGACTGGATGTCTCAAGATAGCGTATTTTTTAAAAACATCCATCGGAAGTAGCACAGCTACTCACCCACAACAATTCGCAGTTAAGTATTCATCAGTTGTTACCGTTTCTTCCTTGTCAACGCGACGAAAGTCAACCTGACACCATTGCTTTACAGAATCTCATTTCATTTCCTACTTAGCTCGGAGATGTAGAGTTTAACTCAGAATATGTACGCCCTCTGAAGCTATCTGATTTTTCTGGGCTGTTTCACTGCCCAGCTGCGGGAATGCGAGAGAGTACCGGTTAAGATTTTTTGTCCATTGTGGATACGTGATGAGAACAAACATGCAAATATTTAGTTTACATGCCTCTTCTATGATAAATATTTGTTATATTTGCTTGCATAAAGCTATAAAAAACAAAAAAAATCAGCAGACCAGAAACTACTATTAATGAACCAAAAAAACGATGGTAAGAGTAATGATTAAATTTTAAATCAAACGCAAATAACAAGAAGCTGAATGACTAGCAGAAGGCAAAAAAACGTCGTTTGGTAAACTTGTTGTACAGAATGAGGTGTAAAGAATGTCGAATGGAACGCACGCCAGCCACGGAGAAATATCAAACGTCACTTTGAGGCTTACATTCAACATACCTGCTCTGATCAAGAAGTAATTGGCCTTTGCTACATAGTTGGAATGAGAGGCACACAAATAGATGAAGCGAGAGGAAACGGGAGATAAAAATATGAACGAATGTTAGAAGCTCAGCGGCTGGTTGGCCGTCAAGCGGCAATGGACTTCACAGCTTATAAACGACGAAACAATAGATCATGTCAGAAGCGGAGATGGTAAAGATATTGTGGCATCCAGGGGATAGAACAAAAAACGCAGTTTTCCCGGATGCTTTAAAATGCCAAAATCAATTGCGAAAACAACCAGCCAGCAAACACTTTTTCGTTGCTTCATAGAGATTGGCCAATGTTTGAAAGAGCACGTAAAATAGAAGATATATTACTCTCTCAGGCAATACGTGCTCTAAATTTCGTTCATTTGAGCCATTTGATGGAGGGGGGGGGGGGGGGGGGGGTTTTTTTCTTTTAAGAGCACGTAAAATAGAAGATATATTACTCTCTCAGGCAATACGTGCTCTAAATTTCGTTCATTTGAGCCATTTGATGGAGGGGGGGGGGGCAGTCTTTTGATCCATAGCACTATCTTGTTCACTCCATTTCGCCTGTCGTTAGAAAGCATAATTTATTATCTGTCGGTCGATTCAATACAATGGCAATATTTCATACTTACTTCAACGCGGATTGTTAGCGCACCCCACATATGATACAGGGTGGATGGTTCACATAGCTGTAATGCTTCCAATTAACCTGAATTAAAATAATCAGTTTCATTTTTCTTCAGGGTTTTTATTTTTTCACCAAGAAAAGCGGAAAATATTAATGATTTTTCATAGTTTTTTAAATAAATCTCACATGGAGTCTATTTTTGCGAATTCCCCTTTTCGAAACTTCGCCTATTTTGTGGAGTAAATTTGAAATTTATTATGACTGGTGGAGTCCACTCAACACTGCTCAAAAACAACACCCAACTGCTCACAAGGAATCCCCCCGTAGAATATGGCACAATGGCTACCACTAAGAACCCGAATACGATCCTCAATGCCATATGGACAACTTATTGTTTGCTTAACAAAATTTCTCTTCTTCTCTAAGGGCTAAATGTAAACAAAACGAAGGAGTGTAATGGAAAAATGAAAAATGGCCAAGTGCTTAGTGCCATGGTAAACGTTAATCAGCAATACGGAAACGTTTGGAAAGGTGGAAAAATCGGTTAAGACGTCCAAACATGAATTTTAACTCTTACTGCCGCACAGCTTTTCCTATTTCAAAGACGGTACTCGATGAAGGCATGCAGGAATTTTGTGAATATTCATATTTACTCGCAAAAAAAAGTATACAAACGTTTTCATGTGTGGCTTCGACAGAACCAAATCATAAACGAGCCGTTTTAGTCGAGCCACGTCGATTCGAGCTTCCATAAACGATCGAAGCTTCGCATGACGACGGCGCTCCCCCTCCCTCCCGGAATAAAAGCAAATACCTAAGTATTATAATGCCTATGTATATATATATATGCGTTTTACAAATGTTATACTTTTCGCCATGACTACTTAATAATGCTTAGCTTTGTGGTGAGTAACAAGCATAAGGATGTGAAATCAGAAAACATCATTGCACGTCAACGCATATCGCACATGAAAGCTCAGTGATCACACAGCTTATGAGCAAGTCGATCTATCTAAGATCATTGCCACTGATGTGATGTTACGTGCTCAGCTTCCAAACTCACGGATTACATACATAGGTTCCTCGCCTTAACTAAGCGTTACGCTCGCTTAAATCACTGGAAATATCAGATAGAATAACTGACTTTTTTAAAGAGTGCTCTGCTTTTGCGAAGCAGCATTAGTATGTGCCAACACTTTTTTTCTTTTTTTTGGAAGATATCAAGTGAAGCTTACTTATAAAAAGAATTGAGAACATTGCTCACATGAACGCGCTTATTCATTCAACGGAACTCGGTAGCTGGGCTTTGGTCCATAGTCGAAAAGCGACAGCAATATAGAGAAATCGAGTGAACATAAGACAATTAATAATCGATTACATAAGTAGCAACTACTTCTATTCTATTTTTTCATTTGTTGATAATGCAGTCTTACACTAAATAAGTTCCGCATTTACCTCAGGTCTCCAGAAAAGACCTTTTCTGCGGTACTCAAAAGAAAAACAATTGAGGTTTTGTGTTTTAGTTGACTTATTTGTTACTTAGGATAAACTAAGGGGTCCATGTCTATATTTTCAGGAAACATATAATTCCAAAGTGTCTAAGTGATATCCACTTCAATATTGCAAATAAATCATACTTTTATGAGGATAAATATGAATGAGACTTGTTAACTGTTGTAGCATTACACGGTTCATGTAATAATAAAAATATGTGAAAGCATTCATGCCCAACAATCTCTGAAGTTAACTGAAGTGAGAGACTTCAGTTGGAAAGAATACTTTAAGCAGTCAACAATATAAACACAGTCTGTTAAACATTATGCAAATGACTATTCGTTTCCAATGCAGAGTATTCGGGTCTGCACCAACGATCTCCCGTGCTCTCTCTCTCTCTCTCGTTCCGTACAGATTCTCACTAAAACGTACGACGAGTTGCTGTTAAGAGTTGGTTGAGCTTCACGATACAATGATATCAATAAGTGACTGCTGAGGCTAAAGCACATCAAGATGGCAGAATGCACCAACTGCAATGCGAACAGGAGGCAGCTAAATGCCCTTCACTAGCCCGATGCATTCCCTCTTATCCACACTTTACACATCAACCAAAGCTGACGCCTAGAAGAGAAGGTTTCGATCCGAACAAATCTCAGCTTCTCATCTATTCATTTCGATGTTATAATTATCCAAAGAAAAAGATCATGGAAGCTTCCTTGAATGCACATAAAACTATCGATAGTGAATTAAAAGTACGTTCAACTTTTCTCCTTCTCAAAAAAAATTGAATTTGAGGGGGAAAAATTTTTGACGGGCTGCTAATTATCAGCAACAGGCCGTCGTATCTTACAAAGATAAACGCCATTTCTAATCATGAGCTGAGGCGTTTAACGCTGTATGCAAATTAACAGACACGGAAAAAGCACCTTGGCTGCGCTGATTCGCCGCAGCTCGTATGAGCGAAGAAAGAGCGACAAACATTTGTTAAGCATTAAATAAGTTTTGTAGATTATTTCACAAAACATCGGTGCCGCGCGGAATTTTTGAAAAAAAAATATTACGGGCGAATATATTATTCCACTGAACCTACTTCTGTAAACTTTGTTCTCTTGGAGCGGTCATTTGTACTTGAATCAAACAAATATTACTATTTTTATCATACTGGCCAACAGATGCTGCTTTGTCTACGCTCAAAACAATAGCATGAACTATAGATAAGTGAGAGCGAAAGAATCAGAAAAAAAAATGAGAGAAAAAAATTAGACGGCAAACTACTAGCACAAATGTGGGAGGAATGAACGAGCGTATTGTAACGGATAGACGTGGAGTTGTTGAGATCTTCTACGGCCAAGATACTACCGGCATGTATACCGCAACGCCTTTCATGTCATTTTTTTCACTTCGGCGTGTTTATGCTGCTGTGTAGAAATTTGCAGGTCTGGACGAAAACAGCTCAATGAGCCCAAATTTCGTATTCAGTAAATATATGAGTTCTCAAATCTGTACGTATCAGTCCCAGCCGGATACGCCCTACTGGTTTAGACATAATTTGCATTTCTGCAAACAGCCGACGGATATTCGGTCGGAGATTTCAAAGTGGTGGGAACATTGGAGTAAATGGTAAACGTAGTGCCATATATGAACCAAAAATGACTATCACACAGTGCAAGACGAATTATGTATATATATATATATATATAATGTACATATATTTAAACAGTTTACTGTTTACTGTGGGATTACAAAGTATTGTTTAGTGCGGCATATGCCGTATAAATGATAGTTGGTTGCCATTCATTCTATATAAACTTATGCCATAAACCAACGTTCCCTTGCACTCTTTCCGTAGGCGAACAATTGTTTCGAAAACAACGTGCTACTGACTGAAAAACATTTTATGCCGTAAATCAACAGGAAAAAAAACAAAAAGCAAAATCAAAAAAAGAAACCGAAAAGCAGGGCAAGCGCTTGCTTAGAGTTCCAAATGGTGTTTTTCGTTGCTCTACAGTCGCCATGTTTTTGAATACATAATAGCGCTTGACCCAATCAGCCGTTTCATGCGCTTCACACAAAGACGAAGTGAACGGACCCCTGTTACTGATTTCGTACAAGGAAAACAAGAATGCCACAAACTAAGGAAAGATATTCATGACAGCAGTGATAAAGTGCTCACTGTTTTCAGCAACCCCCCGTGTTTCCCCGCTGAGGAATGGTCCAGTGGTTTCGTGTTGCCCGCCTCCTGTCAGTTTCACATACTTCTCCAACTGATCTGAATGATGAACAGCTGCGCCGTTGAAGAGAGCAATGTGCGTACGACATCTAGTACCTCTGAGCTGCTCTGATTTGGTGCAGAACATAAACTCCGTTATTGCGAACATAAGTTTGATTTAATACGACCATAATGTTATCTGTTGGAAGCGTAATGCAGCGATATGCTCAACAAATATTGCTGTGTAGGGATGTGAAGCCTACTGCAAAATTGGATTCTTCATTCAGCATTTTGAACAAAATGAGAACAAAGCGCACTGTGCGCCTCATGCAAAAATACCGCAATCGTCAGTGGTGAAATAAGCTTAGTAGTGAAATGAGGCACATGAATTCGACTTATTTAGCGCTTCAAAAATTTCATTTCACACGTTACTGTGATTCCCGTAAAATGTACAGTACATCTAACCCAAGTGCCACTATCCCCCTCCCCTCAACATTCTCCTTTTTCATCCAAATTGAATTTGAAAAGTATGACACATCATAACGAATTCAGATCGACGACTCTTTCTAAGAAACTGGTGCTTACTATTCAGTACGATTATTACGAAATTACTAGAGTTGCTCATTATTCATGACAAGCACAACTTACGTTTAGTACGCTTATTTAGTTAGTGGAGGAATGTATAAGTGGTCAATCACACCATCATTTGCATTGCTTATGAAATGAGATCACTAAAATTGCAAAACACTTAGTGAAAGTACTCGATGCAACGAGAAGAAGAAAAGAAGGAAGTACGAGAGTGTTAGGATAGTAAACAAAAAAGGAAATGGCATCTAGTGAAAGAAGAAAGACTCGCCGTCCAATGCAAACAGCAAATCGCCTTCTGGAGTCTGTTCGTTTGCATAACCAATATCTAAAGCCATTTGTGAGAATGTTTTCTGGCCCATATGGCACATTTCTATCCAAGCGATTCGTGGTCTTCGGTGTGCAACGAATAGCGCACACCGGTGGAAAGAAAACCTCTTTGCTTCTGGC
>JPKZ01001757.1:594701-604704 GCA_000803305.1 Toxocara canis
ATATGCTATTCTAAGAAACAGCGTTCCTTACGTAAAGAAAACACTAAGTTTCTTTGTCAAAGGGCAGATCCACATCTAATAAACGTGCATTTTAAAAGATCAAAAACCTGACATGAGGAAGGTATGGGTAACGAGTCGGAAAACGACGATTCGGTAGGGTAGAAAACATGAACACCTCGGAACTGTGCAATTTGGAACTCTTCATATTTATGCCCATCCACATAATGTACATTGCTCTCCGCTTCTGCCATCTACACACAAAGAGGTATTTATGAGAGCGAAACTGAAATCAGAGAACAGTTTTGTTTTGTAGGATTCAAAGGTGATAAACGAACGTCGTCAAATCCGTAAAACCGCAACACTCATTAAGAGAGAGAACGAGCGGAAATTTCAAGAGCTTAGGGTTTAAGCGATAAAGATGAAGCAAAATATACAAAAAAAACGTGCTTAATACACGAATGGCAAAATGTGTAATGCCATAGTAGGGGTCAGCGTGTATTCAAACGAAGAATGAGGCGAGATGAAGTGATGTGTAATTGTCATCAGCTTCAGCACAAACCTTCGAAACGCAATGACGACGATATCTAAGATCAACAATCACACGCGCACACAAACGCTCATTTGCAGATAATACAAAATGCAACGCAGAACGACCGCGCTAATACTACTTTCCTTCCAAAACTAACAACCTTTGAACGCATGAACAACGGACCAAAGAATGGAGAATTGTTGATGGATTCATGAAACAACTGATAACGATCCCCTCCCCCCTCACTTCCACCCCCAGCCCCCTTCCTCCTCCCACTCTCTCCATTTTCACTGTTTAAAGCACAGCAGTGTATTCAAGCACATAATATTTATCGAAACGCTTGATCAGAGTCACAAGACATTTATTTAAAAAGGCGATATTTGTGGAGCTCTAAAGCACGCAGTGAAGGGAAACATCAAAATTCATAGGCTAGTTCCCTGTTGCCTATATGTGGAGAAACGCTCCGTTGGGTTTCGTTAAAGAGAGCGATCAAAGAACTTAAAATTGGCGTAATGAGTTGAGATTATAGATGCTGCCGGAGTCAACAAATCATTCAGAACATAAAAGAAATTTAAATATCGTTTCCCTAACAACTTTCGATGAACCGCAACGTAACAACTGCCCGCTGAGAGTGTGTTTGGAATGCGAAATTGGAACGACGAAACGATGACAAAGGCGAGAGGTCTTAAGCAGCAAAGAAAGCCAAACGAAAAAAGGGATAAGAGAGTGAATAAGCGCTAAAAGACGTCGTTATATGTGCAGCGCTACGTCACAAAGAGGCATAAATATGCGAGTAGCAGCCGCATGTCATGTGCATACAGCTAAACAGGCGTGCTTCTGCTAGCAAATTCCACCTCGGCACAAACTTCACACAAAAGCCGCACTTCAACTCACTACTCTGAACAAAAAAAAAAACAGACCAACAACCAGTTAATATCACGTAGATTAAGAATTCGCTTGTTACTGGCGAATGATTTTTTTGCTGAGTTCCTAGCAATCGCTTGCCCTAGTAAAGAAATGTGTTTTTCAGCAGATTTAATGAATGCTTACTATATGCGGCACCTCCCACTTTAAAGAAGGCCGGAAAAGCTACTGTCAGCATATCCCTACGCTGCAGATTGCCCCTTACTAAACGAAAGCATTTGTAATTATAATACCTTAAGCAGTAGTAATTACAACTAATTGCAATAAAAAGGAACATTGCATAGGCTCGCTGCGACAATCGTTAGCGAAGTATATGTTGTTATTTGAGATCATCGATACGAGATCACTGCATAAAAGAAAGTCAGCAATTAAGATCCCGCGGCGAAAGATCTCGTCGATTCCTGCTAATTATCAGGCATAACAAAGAACAGAAATCTGTGCCAGTAACAAAAACAATATCTGAACGAGTCGCAATGAATAAAATCTGCATAAACTCACTGTTGTTTAAAAATTAAAAAGAACAGACTCAGCATCTAATTAAAGCATTCATTTGCAGTTTATAACAATTGCTGCGTAGTAGATTTGTAAATACCATACACTGAAGTTGCTTCAGAATAAAAAAAACTGATATAATGAAGGTGTCAGGACTATAGATCAGCATGCCAAGCCCCGATTTCTCGTCTTTACTACTGCCTCAGTTTTCATGTGCATCAGTCTGTGACCGCATTATTTTCCGATCTCTTTTTTTCCCTTTCTCGTTCTATTTTCATATTAATTCTAAGATTTTCTTTAAACGGATTGAGATCTCAACTCAAAATCGGATTGCATTCTGTAAAAGTTACTACTAAAAAGCTGAGTGGATATCAGATGGTGCATGGCAATTTTTTTACACCTTTCCAAAAAAAACTGGTGATAGACGGATGGAGGCTTATTATCGAGAGTGATGATATTCCTACCACGCTCAGCATAGATCAGTTCACCATCGCTTTCACCCTTGACTGACGAGTACGCGGTGGCTAAGAAGTTAAGAAGTCTCCCTTATCGGAGGAGGTTGCATCCGTAGTCATCAGTAAAGATAGGCAAAAAAATCTTAAACATTTGCTGAGATATGCGACAAACACGACCTGCGAAAGTATGCATAAAACTAAATAAAAAAGCAAATGTTAATATGTAAAGAAAAATTAAAGTTATTTGAGGCAGGGAAGATTTAGGCATCGTGCAACAACTTTCTTAAATCGCACCCCAGTGAAATACTTTTCTTCAAGCTTTGTGCTTCTTCGGCGGCTTTCGTGTCTGATCTTGGTTTGTATCTCTCTTGTACCTTTGTGCTTTCACGAGTCCATGATGCTTACTAACTGATATGCCTAAACCGTCCTAAGCCATAATGCTTCACCACTCACTCATAACATTCTTGATGAATTTACTAAGCGCATTAAACGCCTATCATGGTTGCCGTGAATGGTGAATCAACACTGGAATGCAATTAACGTAAACGCTATGGTGCTACTGCAAAGCACGTGTACGCAATGCATGACAGGAAGCATAAGTAGTGAGGGTTCGGCAGATTATCACTCAATCTGGTGTGGCTTACCTGAATTCAGCCAAATATTGTTTAGATTGAACATGGGATTTGTTACTTTAACATGTTTACTTGTCAGGACAAAACCTGCTTATAAATCCCTATCAATGGTGCAGCTTAAAACTCGCACGGGTTCGATAGCAAAACTGGACCCAAGAATTGCTCGCTAAGCATTTTATGCATCACTACAAACATCGCATTGTTACACATATGGTCGTTACGATCAGCATGGTAATAACGATTTTAAGGTTAGGTGAACAAGAGGATAGCATTAGACAAGGGGGTTTCAACATTGACCTCGGGCTAAAGGTTCCTTTTTTGAAACCAACAAAGAATGCATACTGCCAAGAGAAGAATCTGTTGACTCGACAATAGGAAAGAACCTCACTTGAAGAGATGAAGTTTACAACAGTTTCATGGAAAACATCTTTTCCTATTGTCGAAATAAAAATAAAGCAAGTAAAAGACCCTTATAAGCTGAATCGTTTGAGCTTAATGCATATGCGCAGAGTTTGGTTAGGTGATTTTAAGAGAAAACCTTTGGAAGAAAGATTGCGCTCACAATTAATGCAAATAGGAGATTAAAATACCAAAAAAAGAGGGAGAGAACAATTCAAGTTACGCGGTAAAACTATAATATCTATGGAGATAAATATTACAGAATCGTCAAAAGAAACGGAAAAAAAGTGAAATTTTTGAAAGAAGGAAACGATAGCACTGAAAAATTCACACACAACGAGATCTCAAAGTTGCAAAGACGTTGATCATCATTGTGCTCGATCGAAAGCAATAAATGCGCTACGCACTCAAATATGGAGCATTGCAAGACGACGACGAGAAGAACGCAATCCTTGCGAGGCGTGCTAAATCACAGCACCCCAAAAAGAAGCGAGACGACAATGCTTGTGTGGCTGTCTACACGGAAAGAATTTCTCGTTTAACCAACTCGTGCTTACCCTCCACCAAGAAGATGTCGCCCAATTCGCACGCGACTATATGTACTGCAAAACTTCTGTTTTTTTTCTTTGGGGGGGGGGGGGGATCTTAAGTTTTTCGCAAAACGAATCTCTAGAAAGTGGAATAACTCACATATATGGACTGTCGAAAATGTCTCTGAAAATGGGCACCACAGGCATAACAAAACAATGCGGCAGAACTTTAGTCTTTTAGCAGGTCACTCGCTATGCAAATGAAAATTTTCATTTTGAAATCACTTACTATTCAATAATTTTCCGTAACTTCTTTCTTCTTAGGACAATACTTTAACAAGAAAAAACGAGCGACTAAGCTAATCAACATAACAAAAGACTATTTCGGCGAACGAAAACGACAAAAAAATATTGCCTTCTGACCGCCTCAGAAATTATCGTTTGGCGCGAAAAGCTAAACAATTTCATGTGATAAGACCGGCTGGCTATAATACTTCCACCGAGCCCCTCCCCTCCCCTCCCTCCCTCCCTCCCTAACCTTCCCCTATTTTTCATTACTTGGCATAAATTGGTCGGAATTGCGTTTCTGGCTTTATCTGATGGCAGCACAGGATCACAACGAAATGCAACCCTCACCGAGAAGAACACAACCTTCTGGTTCGTAGAGTGGTTGGTAACAACATCAGCACAAAAGCGCTTTTCAAATCAGTAGCGCCACCATATAATGCAGCGAAAATTGCAAATGGCATCGTTCGGGCAACGCAGCGCAACGCAGTGTAGCAGCACTGTGGAGGCCGTCCGTCCCATCGTGCGGTCCTCTCCAGCACTGGACATTCTGCCTCCGAGTGCATAAAAGCAATAATAGCAGCAGGCATGGGCAGGCGGCCAAATGGAGGGGGCAACGTTCACGATACACGTACACGTACCTATGCGGATACGTACGTATATATGTGATGATGATGGCGGTGTGTATGTATGTATGTGTGTATTATGTGCTCCGACCGGCAATGGACAGCGTACGTCTATGAATGCGTGCATGCGTGATAGCGTTCGGTGTCCTTGTGCTAGCCAGCATGCTAGATGGCATGAATAAGGTCAATATTTATTAGCTGCACAGCAATAGCTGCTGTCCCTCAACACACAATCGAGCGACCATGCGAATCGAATGCAATAGTAAAAATGCGCTCGACTCAAGCCAGAGATTGTTACAGCATTTGAATAGCTTGAATGTCGTTGTCGCAATTCACCATTGAATTGACTAGTGAAAAATGTGCTTAGCTTGGCATATCAAATCAAGACCTCAAGATCAATGTTTCGCTCACATGTACCCAAGCAGGCTACAATTTTCCAAAGGATCAGTGCGGTCCGTTTAGTCAAAATGCGGTAGAAACGAGACATAAGTGCGATAAAATAGTGCTCATTTCAGAAAAACCAGCGCCCAGCAGACCAGCAGCTTTAAAATTCGTTTAATTTTAAGCTTTAAAACGTCTAGTTTCCGTTAGAGACCACAGTTTTCTTTGCCGCTTTACAAAATTTGGGTGGTGGAAGCCAGCTTCTTCCTCCCTTTATTGTCGACCGAACAACAGTCTCATCCCTTTCGCATTCAACACCTGGCCTACATTTCTGGTCAGTTAATATCGCATCAAACGTTGCCGCAGCATGGGCACATACGTGCTCAGAAGCAGGAACGTATAACAGGCAGGACGAGAGTGAGATAAAAACCAGAAAAATAAGGCTAAAGCGCTCTCATAAATATACCACTTAGTCAGTTCTATTGCTATAAGCGCTTTAAAGAATTCACTCATTCACAAGGCAAAAGTGTTCTAATATGATAATTTAAAAGTGTTTATGAGGCAAAACGCTGAAAATTATGAGAGATTTAGCCGTAAAATCGAACCAAATTGCCTAGTGGAATAGTCGTAAGCTTTGACGTATAACCAAATCGTCATCAATGTTTGACAGCGCTTAATTATCTGAAACGAACATAGCCCAGACACAATTTGAAATCAGTGAATGATCATTAATGTATTTTAATCCATTTTTCAAATGTAAAGTAGCGGAGGTGGATTTCGCCGCTAAAGTGAATTAATGGAACAAATTTAGAATGATACGGTTTTGAATACCATTAAAGGACAACATTTATAGTAATTATAGTAGTAAATTACGTTATCATAATTGAATCACTGTACAATATCCATCATGAATCTTTTGTGATTGCTTATCTTATTCCTTTTGATTCGTTCAATTCCACAATAAGATGTTTAGATTAAGTAATCTCCTCATCTGTTTCTACTATTACCTTATCAAATGTATGCTGGTCTCAATAACGGTTTCCAAACAGATGTGGTCTATATTGACTTCGCCAAGGCGTTTGACTCGGTGACCCATCCAAAACTACTGCTGAAGTTGAAGGCCTATGGAATAGGTGGCAGTGTCCTAACTTGGTTAAAAAACTTTATGTGGACGCAGTTTTCGAGTGAAAGTCGGGAACGCCTTGTCTTCTTCTCATTTTGTGCTCAGTGGAGTGCCTCAACGTAGCATTCTGGGGCCTCTATTACTTTTGCTTTATGTCAGTGACCTTCCAAAGAGCTTGCTAAGTTCCTGCAAGCTCTATGCTGATGATGTGAAGATATACAGACCTATTACAGATCGTCTGTGAAAAGAGATATCGAAATGATTGAAAGAGTACAACGACGCCTTACTAAGACGGCTTTTAGGAAAGCTTTTCGTGGACCGTTCCAGCCCAATTATGAGCAGCGACTTCGCATTTTTGATTTGAAACCTCTATGGTATCGAAGAACTCAGTTCGACCTACATTTATGTTTTAAGATTGTTAAAGGTTTTTCGGGAATTCCGTTCAAGAGCATTTTTTCTTTTACAAAGTTTGCATCACGCTCGAGGTTTCACCCTCTGCAAATCGAAAGGAAGACAACGAGTCGAACTGATGTGCTCAACTCTTTTGCTTTTCGTGTTGTACCTATCTGGGACTCCTCGCCATGTGATGTCGTTATGGCTGGTAATTTGTTTTGTTTTAGGCAACGTTTGGAGCAGTGTGATCTATCGACAATACCTGCTGCTTGCTGGCTGTAATTCATTATCGAATGTTATTATGCATTCCTACATGTCCATTGCTTATGATCTCTTGTTTTTCTTACTCTCATCAATGTCTATGGGTATTTAAACGCATGGTTGATTGCAGTGTTTATACTTATGAATATATTGTAGCTTTCATGTATACTTTTTTTCTGGATGCGTTGTTACATGCTTTCTTTATTGTAAATAAAGATTCTCTCTCTCTCTCTCAAATGTGAGTAAAACACCGCAGTATAATCAGTGCATCTCTTAACTTTCAACAACAACAACAACAACACGTTTCATTCACTTTACAACGTAACAGCTGAAGAAACTAATGCCAATTTGCCCTTGTTAAACGTGAATTCCCTCCCAAAAGTGCACGACGATCGATCATTTTGTTTTGCTGAGCAGTGTAAGAATGAAAAAAAAAAGTCAGAAAAAAGCAAACCACCGTGGTGAAGAGGAAACCCGCCCTTCGACTGCAGCAACTGTTCGTCGTCCTAGAACGCATATGTTTACTATGTAAACCAACCTCACGTTCGGATCTATTCAAACGTTAGGCGCAAATAAAAACTTTTCCAGTAATTTCACCTGAAAATGGTTTTAGCAGTTTTTTGTGAAATTTCTCTTCTAATGCTAAAATGAGCGAAGAACAAAAATTAACTGGTTTGTTTTTTTTTTCGCTTTTTTTCAAGTTTCCGAAAGGGTTTGGAAAGTGTACGGAACGGCGCAGCATAATAACAATGGCGTGCTATAGATGAGGTCGAAAAGGTGATGGGGAGGTGGGATGGGGAATGAGGGCAGGAGAAGGAAGGATGGACGTACGCTATTCGGTAGCACCTTTTACACTTCGTTATTTAAATCACAGAGATGGTGCGCAGGCGGAGCGACACGAAAGGGGGTTAAGAATTTTAAAAAATTACCGTACCCAAACCCCTTTCTACTCACAATGTCCGACATCCAAATATCGCAGGTGCAATTGTCGCGGCACTACACTACAGTGGGAGAGTGATTTGTGGATGCAAGGGCAGCGGGAATAAATTCCAATTCAATCGTTCTTTCGTCGTCCCCAAAATCAAACAATCAAAAACTTTGTAGATTAGAGATTAGAAGTGCATGAGCAGTATTTTCGGAAGAGAGTGGAGCAAAATATTCCTTTATGTTACTATTAATAACAAACATCGCATAATCCAAAAATGATAGACGAGCGAAGCCAAATAGCTGATCTTTGACCAGTATTTCTGTTACGTTCATGAAAACAAATAGAAATTACTCAACCATCTCATTAAGAAGCATGCGACCAACGTCCAAATTGTACGCATGATGAGAGCGCTTCTCAGTAGAGGTAATCTCGAATATCTCAAGAATACGGTAACCTGCGGATTGGAAATCAACCTTTTTACTTTGCTCATTCCATTAACGTTCACAAAAATGCAACGATAAATACGCTGATTAGGGAGACGGGGGGAAAGGAACAATGTCAAATTGTTACGTTTATCATAGAAAGATTGAGATCTTCCATAAAATAATTTCGATACTGAAGTCGCCGTTATACTTAAAAAGCAACGAAAATTTGCCCTCCCCCCCCCTTCCCCCCGACAATAGTATAACTGTTCCAGTTGTTTCATGGCATGTGAAAATTACTTTGCATTCCACATTTGCCTCTTCAAAAACGTTCGCCTCACACAAGAGCAATGACGCCCCCCAACTGCGGCGGTCCAACTGCTTTAGTGCACTCATTTAACATACCTACAAAATTTCATCAGCGCGTGAGAAGCACTATTACGAAATTATCACTGCGTCATGTGCAGCAATCGAGAATCGAAGTATATAAGCGATTGTAGTTCAAATATATGGAAAATGAGGGTTATGCCCAGGGATAGAACCATAGAAGAGGTGGGAACGGTTCGGGACAACAAGAGGTGACATGCCAGAGACTACTGAACATCGGTTACTTATAGGTTCAAATGTATCTGTAATTTCATCCATTCGCCCTTCATCTTCGCAGGTAACCATCTGTAGGACTGAGGACCATTTCGTTACCTCTTCCTTTTTCATAGAAGAGGTGGGAACGGTTCGGGACAACAAGAGGTGACATGCCAGAGACTACTGAACATCGGTTACTTATAGGTTCAAATGTATCTGTAATTTCATCCATTCGCCCTTCATCTTCGCAGGTAACCATCTGTAGGACTGAGGACCATTTCGTTACCTCTTCCTTTTTCATGATTGTTGTGACCAATTTTGGATCTCCTGGTGGTCAGCCTGCTGCTGATCCCCTGGCGGAGGAGCAGCCAGGAGTCGAACCTGGGCCTTTTGGCATGTCAGGCGAAGGCTCTATCCTCCATCTATAGTTGTAGGATATAAATACTGCCACTCATTCGAAAATTTCGGCATTAAAGTGAGCCAAACGAATTCAGGTACTGGAGAATTTAAAAATTTTAAAAAATATAGGAGGAGCGTAAACATAGCATTTATACGCTTGTTATGAGCGAAAGTGCCTAAAACAGGAACCTAGTGTACAAGAGTGCCTAAAATTGCAAATTCCCGCAAAAATTTTGTGGGAATTTGTTGCCCTGACTAAGGAGTGTTCGAGAAACGAATATGGATGTTTAATTCCCATGAAAAAAGAACATCACACGTTGCATTACATACAAAGCTTAAACTTTTGAAGAGCAAATTACAGAAACTACTTTTATAAAATTACTTCCTTTATGCACTTCTGCCTCCAACTGCAGTTCCGTATGCTTTCGCATTCAAAGAAGCAAAAATCGCAAATGGAGAGAGAAAAAAAAGCGTCGAAGCGAACTGGTTTTATCGGTAATCGGTAAACATGACACTCAACAGCGTTCAGTTAAATGTGACAGCAGCTGATGGGGTGGAGAAATGAAACTGCATCCAAAACGGCTTAAAAATATAACGTGCTCATATTTGACAGCAGCCCTTTTTGGGGGGTAGACGGGGTGC
>JPKZ01001757.1:605173-617510 GCA_000803305.1 Toxocara canis
GGCGGGAGAGGGGGGGGGGGAAGGAAAGGGGAAGATTGCTGCAAACCATAGAGACGGTAGCATGAGAAAGCAGTCGGAGACGTCGAAACACGAAGGGAAGTTAAGGTTGCGAATCAAATTAAAGAACAGGACGAAGCAGTGTTGCCCTTTCAAAGCCCACTATGATAGTTCTTACCTCATCCCAAACTTTTATGACCCTATTTATGACAGATGTCGAATCCTGTTCATGATCGATGAAGAAAATGGTTGACAACCGCTCCCTTCTCTCTCCCCTCGTCCCTCGAACGAAGCGGACAGGAAAAACGATGGCGATCAAAACTTTCTAGTCAAAGAACATTGCTTGGCACCTAAAATACTATACAATCACCACTTTGGGATCTCGGACGACGAACAGTTTCTTCAGAGAAAGACTGATCGCTGAACGGAGAAAGATGTAAGCAGCGATTGCATCGTCAGCACACATCGAACAGCTTCAGTGCAGCCGGGCAAATGACGGCAATGCAACGTGAACAACCGACCGAGCAGTTGGGCAACATTTAAATCAGAAGGCACCAAAGAGCAATCAAACCCGTCGGCAGTGCTAGTCACTCTCTCTCTCTCGTCCTCCAGTTTACATCTCTTTTCGAAGGATGTCAGTCATGCAACGCGTTTGCCTGTGAAGAGAATGTTTGGCGCATGTGTGTGCAACATTCTAAATCCATCAAATACTTCGATCCGGTTCAATTCTCGCTTATAAGGATTCAAGAAGCTTATTTCCAAGAAGGCCGCCCTATGAAGTTAACCGATCCCTTTACATATATATAATATGTCTGAGCAGTTAGTATGCAAACGTATGCCTCGAGATATTCATAAATCATAACAACTCCATTAATTAAAACGCTATTAATGAGTTCTAATTTATGGTAACACGAACGCCGCTGGCCATATGAAATGTATGATATTCTTCAAATTGGAGGTTGCTTGAACAGCATGAACACTTAAACATGTCTCCCTCCTGCTACGACAGCATAATGTTCAACTTAATCTGAAACATTTTAGCTCCCGTTAAATGGGCCATTAAACCGACGGAGAACGCATTCATTGAATATACCAGTACGAGACTCGCATGATTACAATGTCCTACAGATAACGCCAGGTCCCAGAAGTTAATTTTGACGTAAATCCGGAGGCGCAATACCGATGGACATTTTGACGCAAATCTCGACACGTAAGACGAACGGATATTTTGGCGTAAATCCGGAGGCGCAATACGGACGGATATTTTGACGCGAATCTGGACACGTAATACGTACGGATACTTTGCCTTAAATCGGGAGGCGCGATACGGATGGATATTTTGACGCAAATCCCGACACGTAATACGCATGGATATTTTGGCGTAAATCCATCTCATGAGTCAGCCACCGAAGCAGAAGAAACTTGCGAACGAGAAAAAAAGTACAGGCCAAGCGAAAAATAAAGAAAAAAATGACATGCGCCCACATTATTAGTTAAGTTGTAATTTTTTACTCAGCAAGCCCCTCAAAATATCTGCGAAAGGTTTTAATACAATTTGTCAATGAGAAGGAAGTTAATTTTTTTCACCAATTAACAATCATTAGCAACGTCGTTTTAAAACGATTCGCAATTATTCACCTGGAAATCCAAGAATCTCTTAAATGCAACATCTTTTGAAATAGATAAAAATTGACAGAAACCAATGTAACAATTTCCGAGAGCTGCTCATACAATTTATACTCGTCGCCGATCGGGACGCACTGAATGTTTCGCTGAGAATTTTCTGATTTAACGCGCCATAAAAAGCTCTTCGTGAAAAGATTTTTAAAAAATGGGAAGTGTGCCTTCTATGCACAAAATTTACAACATCATCCGCAAATGAGCATAAGAAGGTACATCACTGTGAAAGAGAAATTTTCCGGGCCAGCTGAATGAAACTAGCAAAAGTACGTGCAAGGAGACGCCCACGATACGCGGCTTCAGCAGTTTCGTTCGTTCGAACAACCACTTTCATAAAAAACCAACAAATAATAAAACGAGCCAGCAAATAGATCATTCACATTTCCGCTCAGCAAGAACGCATTTTTATGCGCTTTGCAAAATGTAAATTACATTATCATGGTGCCAAATATGTATGTAATGTTTCTGTGTGGCTCTATCTACGGTAGTTTTGGCTCAAGGACTATTGGATTATGAGATTTCCCACTTGCCCTGCAGGGTTCCCCACTGTAACATACGCTTTGCGAATTACTGGTGGGATGTTGCTAAGATCAAATTAGATGGCTATTGTGACTACATTTTGATTGCCATATAATTGTGTGAAAAGTCTATACAAATATGGCACGAGCGAAATGTTGGGTGTCCGCTGCAAGAGAAGTTTATCAGCTGAAAAATGAAAAATGTTTGAGGGCTGAAAATAATGTCGGCTTTAAAAAACTGCATTAGTTTTTTTTGAGTCGGTGAGTTGATGAGTAGAAATGTTGAGCGCGAAAAAGCGCTCGATCGCTAATGCAAATGGCGCGTTGAGGCAACGCTCAAGGCATCAAAATTATTTCGCAAATATCGCTGTCGCCACATTCGAATTTTGATTTCGAACACAGTCTCATTTTCACGTTGTACTCATACAAGAATATGAGTAAGAGTCGAGGGAAATTGAAGGAAGAAATTTAAAATCAAAAGAAAAGAAAAACGAAATATGTTCTCGGCGAATGATTCCATGGAAGTTGCACTCATTCCGTTCGCCGTATTGAAGATGAGCTAATTCCAGTAAACCACAATGGCCCTTTAATTCAGCTCCTTTCCGTGGATGCACTACCTCTCTCAAATTTAGCCTTTTTTCAAGGTGCCCCTTCAAGCCCTGAAAATGAATTCAGTGCTCACAGTACCAACGACGTTGTTCTATCTAATAAACTTCTTGGATATATGAAAATTGAATTACCAATTAAAGAATTAGGCAGACCAATTTTTTATTTTAAAGAAATGGAAAACGCGCTTATGTCGGATATCTAGGAAATGCAAATTCGTGCTTGCCACTAGAAAAACAAGTCGAGAAATGTGCCAAAGGTCGGTATGACTTGCTTTCGGCGGAATCATTGTTAGAAAGGTCTGATTCATGATGGAAAACCAAATGGGAAACGCTCAGCTAAGTTATAAAAAAAAACGTTCCTTTTCCCTCAACTGGCGATCAAACAATTGTTGTTGATGTCCATTGTGAATTAGCGAACAACTGCCTGACTGATCACGAAATCAGAACTGCTCTGATAGTCAATTTTCTCAGACTTATCGTGGTTCTTTTCGTACAAATTCTCATTTCTCATCTACAAGTCCATATTCTGATTTACTCTTAATGTACGCTGCATTTTACAACGTTTTGCATCGCAAAAGATTGCAAATTTTGATTTTGGAATTGAATGAAACGGTTATTGCTCACGGCCCGTTATGGCATGTTGCGCGCATATTAACTTGCCCATAAATCTATATGAATAGTAGCCGAAATTTGTTTGGACGCGTTGTCAGCATGAATTGCGCCCATCATACTTCAAAGCTGCCGATTCTTTAATTCATATGCTGAATGACCCGGTAAAGAGATAGAAACAAACACCCATAGATACACCCACAGCATCCCGTCTCATAGTGCGCTTGCGTCCAATTGAAGGACACTTTCCAAAAAAGATCCTAATATGAATACGAGTATGCGTGAATTAAGTTGCTCTATCATCAGCCAACCATTGACTGTTTCATACGCTAAAGAAGTAAATGCGCCCTCCAGGTCCAGACAGGATCATTTGCTCCAGCTTGGATTTATTCACTATTTTATATCGTTTACTCCTCTAGTTTTACAAATCTGGCCTTTCTTCGTTTCTCTCGATTTGCGTATACCTTTTTCTAATTGTTTCTCGTATTACCATTAAAGAGTATTTCCTCGCAACTTTAAAATGAGATTAGTTAGTAGCGTTACATTTGATACGCATTCTCGCAGCTCGGTGCGATACATTGTTGTCTAGGTGACGTTCGTTGAATATATCAGTAAATTCGTAGGCATGGTATACAGGACGGTGTCAGTTAAATAGAGCTAAGATTGACTACTTAGCAATTAGCCGTGTCGATTTCTTACTCTCGCAAGGAAACATTCTTTAATGCACTTCGCATATAAGTCTAAAGTGGGGTGCTATAGCGTAACACTCTGCAGCTGCAGTGTAGTCACAGTGAGTTATGTTACGTTGGATGCAGTTACCGACGTTGTTAAACGTTACTCATTGTAATTACATTGCAATATAACATAACAGTGAGTAATGTTATGTTGCAATGTAGTTACAGTGAGCTAAGCTTCACAATTTCGGTAATGGCGTTTTTTTTTACTCAAGTTCTGCTCTAAGTTAGCATTTCAGGAGTTTATTCAAGAAAAGAACAAATTCTGAACACTATGCAGTCGCGTCGATGACTGTAAATTGCGCCATTTCTGGGTCTAAAGAGAAGAGGGGAAACAGAAAGCATCAGTACAATTGTTCATCCAAACCTCGAAAAAAATCCTAGCTGCTAAAATGATGTGGACTTCGAGCGATTGCGTGCAAAACACAATAACTGTTGATGAACTCAGCTCTAAGCTGTAACTAACAAGCAAAACTTGCTCACAAAATGTCTACATATGTAGAATTGGATGAAAAACGAAAAAGAAGATCGACGCTTACAGATCAAAAGAAACAGAAAAATAACAAAAAAAAGCGGTAAGCAAAGAAAACTACTATTGAGTTTCTCTTACACAACCAAATTATAACAAATGCGGAAATGCCTAAGCTATTGCCAGTTTCGATGTCTTTATAAGAGAGATTTCTTTTTTTGTGGGCAAGAGCACAATTTTTTTTAAATGATTGAACTCTTTTGCACAATTGCGCACAATTGGGCAACAATTACACGCACGCGAAGAAACGCTATTCGTAATGTGTTGCGTTCAAATCCGATTAGAAAATAATGGTACCGGTTCGCTTAATGCTTATTATATTGGTTCGTTCGGAAAAAAAAATTACCCAAATTTTCCAAATTTTTTTCGGAGGATATATGAGTAGGTTTTAAAAAAATGATTCTTGCTCATTCTGCCCTCTTAACTCCGAACTTATAATATATTTTCATCGTTCATGTACCATTATTTCTAATGATTATCTTTTTTCCGATTTTTGTTTTGACTAATGCGATGAGAGAAAGATTACAGAGAAGAGAACCGGACGATCAACTAAATCAAATTGAAAGCCAAATTTTACGCTTGAAAAATGCCTTTACGTCTGTCATTTAAGACGCATTAAAAACATTTCGATTTTTTTGAACAGCGTTTAAGAGGGAACGCCAATAAAACGATACAGATTTTATGAATGAACAGGATTCGTGTGGCTAACAAAGTGCTGAAAAGAAGCGAATTCAGAGGTTACGTTTTGGATGAGGTGAATTTGACAGAGTGCGGACTGGCAAAAAGTGCTGATAAAAATATGTCTTTATTGTATCTTTATTACGTACATATTTTCGGCATTAACTGGTGCCTACATATGCGTATCGGTAAATCGAATTTGGGATAATCGACTTTGGGCACCGTATTTGTCCTTGATGTGACACAGTGAACAATGCACGAATGTTGTTGACAGCTGGTTTTTAAAAAACGCAGAAAATAAGGAATGATTTTATTACAATGAAGGGAAAATTGCTTAAATATGCGTCTAACGTTAGAAGCTTAAGCATTTTGCGGTTATGACTTTAGCAAATTGCTCATGATCTCAATGCTACCTTTATTATCGAAACTTTTCCCTTAGTTATAAAAAAAGAATGGGCATTGAATAATAGAAAATCGCTAACATTTTCCATTTGGCAGTGCAAGCTATGCTAGCAATTGAATTAATAAAGCAATCCTTAATAAATTCTCAAGCGAAAGCACGTTTGAGTTGTACTCTTTTGCAAAATTTGCAGAATGTTCGCATATATCTGGGTACTGAATGAGAAAATCAACACTGTATTCATTCATTGTAGTCAATGCCGAGAAACCTCGCTTGTTGCAAAAGAATAGTATAAATCACTGAAGTTTCTCTTTTGAATAGTTTAAACGAAAACGTGTCATCATTTTTATCTAAATGCAAGGTAATTTCCAAACAAAGATGATCACCTCAAACAGTATAGAGGTAAGGACGACCATGAATAAACATAAATAAACAATTGCTACGATCTGTTCATTCTTAATACCACGATTAGCCATACAGTGAACCAGGTCCCGCTATATATCCCTCACAATCATGTGGTATACATATAATGTATATATGTATATATATACCACATGATTGTGAGGGATATATATAACGTCGCACTTCAGCACCTAAAAGCATAGGGAAGAGTCCACGGCGAAGCCGAACTACAAATGACATCAACCACTATGCGAGCAACAGCTCGGGGTTACCTCTAAGTAACAAGTGGTGGGCGGAGCTAGGCCATTTATACGCCCATCGCCTTGCTCAGAAATTATCACCAGAGAGAGAGAGAGAGAGAGAGAGAGAGAGGGAGAGAGAGAAAATTGACTGTTAATGACAGATGCCGCTTTTCTGGTGAGACAAAGATGCGTCATAAAGCATTATCTAGGGTGAATGATCAGATTATTAGCCTTGCAAGCAAGTCACTTTCATCACGAGCACTCAATACAACGTAACGAATGCGCGCACACACACGAAGCAGCTCGTCAACCATAAAATACATTAAAGAGCATGTTACTGCATGGCGCGTTAACATTCATTTATTCACCAGCAGTATTCAGTATTCCCGTCGACGCAAATCACTTGTTGTTGCTCCTAACGTCGCAACGAGGTGAAAAAATAGAATCAATCAACCACACGTCAATTCGAAATATGATTTGATCAGAATGTGGTAAGCGTCATATAAGAAAACGCCATGATGATTTTATATATTTTCTGCAATTTCGGTTATAAGGAGTTGTATGAAAAAACTCATACAATGATGAGAACGGGTTTATTTATAGGACTTTCTCAAAACCCAGCAAGCGAATCAAGCGTCGGCTTAACGCATATTGTCTGAAGCCACCCAAAGGCCCAAGAGCAGTCAGAATTTTTCGTTTGCACGAAAAAAGATGAAGGATAGAATGCTGAGGTCTTACGCTAATTATAAGCTGGTGTTTCCAAAACTGGAAATCTCCGCCCTTCCCCTTCTTCCCCTCGCCCGTTCAGTAAACCATCGTCATGAGATTTCAGCCTTACTTTTTTCCAAATCTTGGAGGGAGCCTCATTCGAAAGGTAAAACGGTGCTTTTTCATCATTTAAAAAAGACGCCCAACAAAGAATCAAATCTGATCATTAGTGAATGAAATTGGGACATTAGGAAGTGCATGCGTTCATGGAAGGCGCGTCTATAAGGGCACAAACCCACCGCATGTCTAATCCCAGCACAATCCCGGAACTGAGTGGTGCTGCTGTGCCACCCTACCATCGTGCTGTGCACTTTTTTATCACGAATTTCTTGACTTGTTTATTCTCTTCGATTGTTGTGAAGCAAGCAGAAATAGAATTTAGAAAAATGGTAATCCGAAAATTGAAAAAAAATTAATTGGAGTCAAGTTTAACAACTATAATAGTTGTTATCGGATGTTTCATATGCCTCAAAGACAATTCAGTATCACCTGTAACGGCAGTGCAAACCTAAAAAACGGGTACCAAAACTTGTTGTTGTGAAGCTCGAAAAAAAAAGAGATAAAAAGATAGATGTCAATGGCTTAAATGTCTTTCCATCGGTTTGCTTCAAGAAAACGGGAACAAAATTGGTATAAATTACACTTCGACAATCGCAACCATAATAATTTAAATAAGCCTACGCCTAAAATTAATAATAAAACTTATAAACAGAAGCAAAACACCCTATTTCGCCCTAGACATCGCGATGAGAGGTCTTTTGAATAAACCGCATTTCGAGATTTCTATTCCATAGGTGCTCCTTCCTTAACTTTTACAACTTGCCATAAAACGCCTAATTCCAATAAGTTTCGAGCAATTACATTTAATCTGTGAACAATATACATTTCATCCGTTCTACATCACATTTCAATTCCGTTTTGTATGCATCACTCGAAATCGACCACAAACGGCTGTTTGTTTAGCACCACAACTGCTATGAAGTATAGTATGGTGTAGCCATGATCGAGATTTTTTAAGTGTTAGGGTTAGGATTTGTGCTGTAGAGGATGAAGGAGATGATTACGATAAAATCTGGTATTTTTCGAAAGAGAAGAGGCAGCAATTGTTAAAAGTACTGATATTATGCCGTTCATTAGACTCATATTGTATGATAATATTGCTGTTGATGAACATGGTTAATTTGTTGCTGAAGAAAAACAACAAGAATGTCCACATCATTTATGAAAATTGATAAATGGAGGTGAATTTTTTTTACACTGCCGTGAACAATTACCTTCATGTGTGGCTTCTAAGCCGAAAAAAAAAGAGCCCTTTTGATAGGAATTTGATAGAAACTCAAAGCTGAAAAATTTCGACCAATCATTTTCAGATCGATTTATTGAAGTATGAACGAAGAAACAACTAAAATAATCGATAAACTAAAAAGACGTAATCAATACACTTGCGGTTTGAAAAGTGCATGATGCTGACGTTGGCAAAAACGAAAACACTGATAACCTGGTCGACGTTAATAATGGTGAGGTAAACACGATCTAAAGAAATAACTTGCAATAGCACAGCCCCTGTTTGAGCTACAAAATGGAATTTAGTGGGATGCTGTAAAAATAAAAAGAATGAAATTTGATTGTTTTTTTCCTTTCTTTCTCTCGATAATGAATTTTGATCTTCGTTCTCTTTTTCCCGTAAAAATGGAATTTAAAAAACTGAAGACTTTTCGGTGGTTTTGTTCAGCGAATCAGAGTCAAGTGCAAAAAAAAAAGAAAAATAACCGTTCAAATAGAAACAAACAATACAGGTTGGTCGGGTGCAACATAACAAAATATTCTTTATTTAATAAAAAAAATTAATTTCATTTAAAAGACTTCTAATTTCACTCTTAAATCCTCTTTACTGTGATCGAATATTGTTTTGCAGATGTGAGTTCTGCAATGACATAATTAGCTGCATATTAGGAAGCGTTGAAATCAACAAATTTCCATTATTCGTTTTGCCCAATGAAATCTGTTGATATCGTCCTATCAATACCGCTACAACTGTCATGGCAAATTAGTTGTATTCCACATTGTCGATCAATATTCTGATTTGCTTTAAAAGGTGCAAAAAAAATGGAAAAAACTCAATGTCACTGCAAACGCATTTTTCTGCGCTGTCTTCCGTTGAGGGAGCCAGATTTTTGAGTTTGATATATTTAAATGTTGATAGTTATACACATTTAACTCTTCATGAAAAGCAGAATATTTTTAGAAGTTAGCATAGAATTACATAGTGTTGAAAACGCACTCAGCTCAAAGTTTAGTTGTGGTTGCGGATAGACGCGATGTCTGAATGTGCAACGAATTGTACGAGCACATTCGGATGCTTAATTGCGCGGAAAATATTTATGCAAAAGTTCCGTTCGGAAGCTGTTGCGAAATTTTCGATGTACAATAAAGTAATTGGAATCTTAGAAGAAGCATTCCTTTGTCCGATTATTCCTCACTCAGACATTCGTTTTGAAAACAAACACTTATTCATACTGTAGATGAATGTTGACTGCTTTAATTTCTGGTGGAAGAAGGATAGATGGGGGGTGGAGAGAGGGAGAGGGAGTGGGAGAAGGGAAGGACAGAGGAGGGGCAAGAAGTGAGTGAGGAGGTGAGAGAGAAGACGTGAAGAGAGTGAACTGTTAAGGGTGTAACTGCATCAAACAGGTCCAGTATCTGGTTAATAAGGCTGAAAGTTAAACAACTGATCTATGAAAGGCCAATGAGCATGCCGCTGACAGAATGCTTCAGCATCGTGTGCGGCTGATGCTAGCCCACCTAATGAAACACCGACCTCGCCTTTCGTCAAAGTCGCATTAACTGCATTTCTACTTAAGAAATTCGCATGAAGGGTTAATTTGCAGACATTGGAGAAAAACATATGATGCAAGCGCATTTTGCAATAATTTTTCAGACAAGAGAAGATGCAGCACCATAGTGAAAAAAGATAGCTGTCAACATAAATAAAGCAAAAATAAACAGGTCGTCATATTACTCTCCCAGATGGTGTCTTCGCTTTAACTGGATAAGCATAAGAGATAAACAGATGAAAAGTAAAAATGATTAGAGGAGTGTAGTGCAGAAATATGACAAACAGTTAGTGATACTACAATATGCACTCAATTACAATTTAGTCTTTCGGCGTTAAGCTTTACCACAGAATTTGAATTTCAATTCTTCCGTCCAAACATCATCTCAGCGAATTCTTACGTCCACAATATTATGTAATATATAAAAATTTGACCATAATAAATTCGATCAATTATAAATGTGATTGACAGCATTGAGCAAATAATGAAATTTTGTGCATATGACTCGACTCATTAACCGATTCAAGGAGAACGATATCGCTTAGAATGAAAAGCGAAGTTATAATACGTGCACCGATAAGAATACGAGCTCAGTGCACACCTTATGAGTGTTATTTCATCTAATTGTGTTTCACGGGAATAAAAATCCCTTTTTTAATATGATATGCGTATAATTATATTTATACTTGCACTTGTCACAAAAAATATCGAATACTTTAGACTAAAGAAATGATGAAGAGCAAAAAAAAGCACCCGTTTAGATTATATGCTTCCCGGTTGCTGTCAACATATTTTACGCATGAGCAACGCTGCGATTGAAAGGGGTCTAAGCGAATCGAAGGCCACCGTTCAAAGACCTATCCACAAATTTAGAGCTCGTAAACAACAAAAGCACTCACTGCTCATTTATTTTCATGAGAGCATGACATCTCGACAAGACAGGAGAGGCAAAAAATATGTTAGAAGGAAATAAAGTCTTGTCATTTTCAAACGTTCAGAAAATTCTAATACAGAGGCAAACTGAAAGCTCTCAAGGATGAAGGCATATAAATTGGAGAGATTTACCGAAGTAAATTTCGAGATGAGGTTGTCGTATTAACATACAGCAAACAATTCAACTCAGATTTCTTTTTTCTGTCCTCCGCGCAAAAATTCATGTTCGTGTGTAAAGGTACTGCAGTATTGCACTATATTCATGTTTACATTTAAATATATTTAGTTTAAAATTTACATGTAAATTTACACTCGCACCAGCACTGAGTACAATTCTTTAGCCTTATCATATGCACTCTATAAAAGTTGTACGACATTCGTACTACTATTTTCTAATCCTCTTGTTTCTTACAACAATATGTCATTCTTCATGAATTTTGTCACGTATTTTATCACCTTTTCCAGCTTAGTAAACTTGTAAGATGTCTGCACACCTATATTTATATATTTATTGTATGCTTTAAGGAATTTTGCTTCATTTCTAACTTCATAGATTGTGCAGTCGTTCAGATCCTTTGTCCTCATACATAAGGTGATTCTTTTAAGCGTGAAAGGTGGAGAGGGAATAACAGCTGGGAAGTGATGTTTTGATGAAAATAATGAGGTAAAAATTTGACCCTAATTAATCGTCGTCAGCAAAGCAAATCTCAAGAGAGCGAAATGGCATATATGTGATTAAACAAAAGATGGAGAAGCCAATGTCAAGAGACTGTGAGGGGGACGGAAATGAAACGCATTGAAGACGGATAGACGACCAGTGATCAAATATTTGAACAGAGCGCTAAGCGCATAAACTGATGAATGTAACAAACAACACTACTGCGCACAGATATATTTAAAACGTTTATTCAGAAATGAACAAAAGATAAGAAAACTTTGAAGAATTTCCGCCTCTTCCAATTGAATTAATTTTCAAATCCGTTTACAAGTCTGAACTCGTATTGACACTGGGGATAAGGAATTTCGAGCAGTCAAGACGGCGATTTTTCTCTTTTCCCTTTGGTGTTTTAACTGGCAAAAAAAAACTTCTTATGAAGAACGGTTAAAATGTGGAACACTTTTCAATGGGGCAATAAGTAGCGGCTTCTATATACAGCAAACGACTATTACCTGATTAACTATGTGAAGACGTAAAAAAGAAAAGTAAATAAGTAGCCAATAGTCAATACTTATTCGAGGCTTCCAATTTTCCAAGCTCATGCAACTTCTCAGATGGTCATATTCACTAAACTCAGATTAGTGCACAGAAACGCTGGTCGACCAAAACAAGCCAACAATAATTTTGCCCATCATTCCTCTCCCGCAATCACCTTTTCTCCCCTCCCCTCCCCACCCGCCCCCCGCT